>JAODJX010000042.1:32062818-32077334 GCA_026776945.1 Isichthys henryi
TGACCCAGGCGGAGACTCAAACCCAGGTCCCAGAGGTGTGAGGCGACAGTGCTAACCACTGCACCACCATGCCACCCCCAAGATGCAGACTTCCTGAAGAATTTTTGTTCTATCTATATTGCCCCACACCTCAAGCACGGAAAAGTGCCATACACTATAACGCCGCAACCCGTAGATCTGTTTACATCCATATGTCAAGCCACAGCTTGCACCTGTCCAGAGTGGTTATCCCCATCCCATTAAATTAAACATTTCATTCCTGTCAGCAATGGTGCTTTCCAACATGACGTGGCAACATTAATATACCGCATATCCGTATAAATATGTGACTGGATTGAGCTGGTTCTTAGTCGTATCTTATTGCACAGTTCGCTGAGAGTTAAGTTACAGGATCTGTAATATTTCTGTTGGCTCCCCATTACTAATATATTAATAAGTTGAGCAGATAATGATCTGACTCGTGACACACAGAGACGCCCATGGTTATAGCATAACTATTATCAGGACGCGTATTTCATGCAGTACTGGTCCTAGCGGACGACAATAAATGCAAATATCAAAATTGATTTCATATATAATCACGATGAGCAAGGGTGCATTTTAAAGATAAAGATTTCATCAAGTGTTTGTTAAACAACAGTATTCAGTTTAACAGTTATAGTGGTACATATATTGTTGGCCAAAGTGGTGAAGCAAGATGAAACTTCAAATAAGCCATTAACAAGCAAACCGAAGTTTGATTTCCCGACGTAGTTGTACTCGCATCTAAATATAACATCTTTTTGGCTAAAATTAAAGCGAATTATACTTAAATAGTCAAAATGAGCACGAATTCTTCTGCCTTTACACTAATTGCCGAGGTCTCCCGAACTGAAAAGGGAAGTTCATCTCATTTGAATTAAAGAAGGTTGCCGGCGTTGACTCCACTAATAACAGAAGTTATCGTGATGGATTGGAAGGCTGCATGGACCGCTGCCGCTTGTGGAAAGCCGACGTGCTACAGCAATGAGCGAAACACTGGCAAGCCGCCGTGCAGATACCGTAAAGCCCGCACGGCGCGCCAGTTTCTGCGCAAGACCCTCCGCCCCCCTGGCCCCAGCTCAGCGCTACCCCTAAGTGCGCCCAAACCAAAGTTGGCGTCCTGGTAAAACGCACCACTTACCCAACTAAACCAGATGTCGAGATGAGTTTCTGACAGCACGGCAAAGTACAACCTATGGAAACTCGGCTGGATGCGAAACGATTCTTCGTCTCTTCTAAGAGGGCAAAGTAACTTTCGGGGCCAGCCGGTTAAAAAATACATGACGGTATATTACGGCGGCGGCAGCGCTCGGTGACCGGAGGCAGGTGCCCCGGCTGGCCGATTAATCAGACGGCAGACGCCTGTTACATCAGGAGCGGCGTCTGTCAAGCAGCTCGCCGGTACCGCGCGTCAGGCTGCTTACCGACCAGCTATTCAAACCTCAAATCATTATATGTGCTACCTTTAAAACTCCAGACGAAAAGCAGAGTTGATATACTTTCTGAAATAATTTTTATCTGTTGTCATATTCTGCGTACGTTTCGTTACTTAGAATGTGTAAATTAAAGAAAAGCGGGTGAACACAAAGGGAAAGGATTGGGTACCTGAGCACCTGGTGTCATTTTCCATAGGGGTTGGTTACAAGAGGTAACCGGTAACTAGAGTGGAGAAAGACAGATACGTCTCTTATGGTAGGTTACCATGCATGTGTACGCTGAGTAAAAACAGATGCTGCTTCAAAATTAAAGTATCCCAAATGACACGCATTTAAAATGGCTTATCCGAGTTACTTATGTCTATCTGATTGTGCTGGCAGAGTCCGTCACTAGTTTGCAGCTAAAACTGAATTAAATTAAGCTCTATTTGCCATTTGCAAATGTACGACTTCAGGTACATTGGAATATTTTTTTTTACTCAAATCCTATGGGACATACACATGTACAGTTGAGATAGAAGCTTGTGGTCTGAACACAAGGTCAGTCATATAAATGTACGTGCTTAGCTGACGCTTTTGTCCAAAGCAATGTAAAGGTGAGGCTAATAGCACATGGCGAACATATGTGCTGACAAGGAGCCACCTGTGCATAACAGCAGCTAGGCTGAGCTTCCAGTCAATGCCCAGGAACAAGCGTAAGCAGTATTGGAGCAGGAGCTACAGAACACCTTCAATCAATGCTAGAGTCTAATAAGACTGTTCAATAATAAGAAATCTAACATAAGAACATTTGGGGAATGTAAGGGGGGCATCAGGCTAGTACAGGAATTCATGAAACAGATGTGTCTTGAAAGTGAAAAAGGGGGTCTGATGACTGGATGTGGTTCGGCAGCTCAGTCCACCAATGGGGTACCACACAAAAGAACCATCTGGAGTGATACTTCTCACGTGGTGGAGGAAAGGAGCTCCAAGCTGTGTTGTAACCTTCTTATGAGGACCAATATGAGACATGCTGCTATGTTTTGAGTCATTTACAATGGTCTGACAGCACTAGATAATAATCCTGCTACTAGAGAGTTTCGATGGTCTAGTTGCGAGATAAGTAGTGCCTGGACTAGAAGTTGAGCTGCATAGTCAGACAGAAAAAGTCTGATCTTATTAATTCCCTTTTGTGCTCAGCAAAGGACAACTGAGTTCTCGGCAGACCTTGATAGAGAAAGTGTGACTGTCCGGGTCGGTGTCCCTGACCCTGTCCTGTGTGTCTTTTCCCCATGTGTTCAGGAGTTCCCACTGGCCACCCCCTTTGGCGTTTTCTCAGTATGTTTCTCTAGTTGTGTTATTTTGTGATCACTTTTAGATGTTTTTTTTTTATTGAGTTTATTCAAGTTTTCTGTTTGTTGTGAGCCACTCCATGGATTGTCCCTCCCTCAGTCCCCAACCTCCTGCCCCCCTAAACACACACACACACACTTCAAAATGCTATTCATTGAATATCAAAAAAGATCAACTGAGCAGAACTGCAACTCAAAACAACTACACAACAGAATAAGTTTCATTCTGCCAAAAATGTATTTACTCAAAAACAAAAGGTTTTCAAAGGTTTTTTTTTGTTACAAAAATGGAGAATAACAAAAATATCAAAGTCGTTGTGTAAGAATTAAAGGAAATAAGCTAAAAAAATGCAATAATACATTTCGGGGGGAAAAAACACAGGGACTTTTACGCACTTTTCTTGTTTCCCTGGTCTTTCTGTTAAAGAACCTAACACATGTCTACATCAAGCGTTTGCTGATACAGAGTGTTGTCAGATTGCTAAGATTAACCTGATCTATGAGCTCTTGATGGATATCATGTTCTTCCATTGTCCTCTAATGATAATCTGTGGCTATAAATTTGAAGAAGAAGGAGAAAGGAAGTTGCACAAAAAGACATCCTATAATAGTATTTTCTGCATTATAATTTATAATACAAACTGAAAGCTTTATGAACTTGTCAGCTTGGTGACCCATCTATCACAGATTATCATGACAGGACAATGAAAGAACAGTCATCCATGTGGGTGTCAGGTACGGAGAACTGGCTGCTAATGGCTGCCACCTTCTCATGGAAGAAGGTGGCAAAATCACCAGCAAGCAGGGAGATGGATGGAGGGAGAAAAGGAGGATTAAGGAGGCCATTGAATATCTGTGGTGGTGGCCAGAGGTAGAAATTTCAGATCTAGAAAGTACAAATCCAGACCAAGATTTTGTTTCAACCAACCAGTTAAACGTAAAAAGTCATAATCACAGAGTACTCAGCTGGTTGGTTGAAACAAAATCTTGGTCTGGATTTGTACTTTCTGGACCTGACATTTCCATCTCTGGTGGTCGGCCGTCTTGGCATCGGAGATGGAAGCCGAGAACTTTGTTGATCAAGCGCCTCTGGAGCATCTTGGTGGATTTAGGAGCTTAATTACTTAAGGCTGAAGTGATGCAGTTTATTAGAATAATTTCTGGCAAAACATGGTGTTGGGAACAGTGATATTAATACCATACAAATTCTTTTGAGATCATTAGTTTCTCCAGATGTAGGTATTTAAGTTGTATTTGATACAGTATTTGTGTGTTCACTAGAGTAGTAGAAATACACAACACAAAAGACAACTAAAATGTATAGTATATATTTGATAATATTTTAATCTGAAAAATATACTACACTGTAATACAGTAATGCTACATCAAGCAGTTTAAAATAATATTACTTGTTAATATCCATTGTTTTTATGTAACTAAAGAGCACAAAGTGAAATTTCCTACACATTAACCAAAGTTGCACTTCTACCTCAGTGATCGTGCTAACTGCCACACAGTACAGGAAGTGATGTGCCATTCCACTTCTCCATGAGGGAAACCAGAACATCAGATGTGCACTCAGTGCCAGTATAAGAAAACCCCACTAACATAGTTCTGAGAATCAAAGCCACACTTACTGAGGTGTGAGGACGCAGTGTTGTCCAGTGAGTCAATGTACTCACTTAGAACATTCTCATGTTTTATCAGTGGGACACGTCAAGCAGACATGAACTTGTGGTCACATTAAAATCATGAAACAAGCAGCTGAATGTCTCAGAGCCACAGAAAAGAATTGCACAAGTTTACTAACATATCATCACAGGCTATTCAGATACTCTTGCAATATCCAGACACATATTTGCAATATTGGTGACCTCTGACTTCTGTCACACATTCAGAAACACATATTTGTTGGAATTACATTAATGCTTATACTTGTTAATATATTCACACTGTTTATAAGTAGAAACAAAGTGCAAAACATGCCATTTCCATTGTCATGCTCATCACAACTAACTAACTGTGTCTCCCACCCTTGCATTTTTGTGCCTGTGATTTCTTATTGATTAGGCTGATTGTCTTTATTTTTCTTAATTTGATATTATTTAGCCTAATATACATGCATAGGTTCCATGTTATATTCCAGTCAGGTCCAAAACCCATGTCTTATATATTCAAAAAGTTAATCCTGATCATGGAGCCTATCCTAATCAAGGGCGTAGGCTTGGTTTCAACATTGATAAGGACCAAATCAGCTCCGAACTCCCCTCCCCCTTTAAAACACACAGTACTTCCACTTATCGGCATGGACGTGTCCCTACAGTCTACGCCCTTGATCCTAGCAAACCCACTTAGGAGACAAGGCAGGGGACACCTAGGATTGGATCCAGCGCATCGCAGGACACACACACAAGGGAACATTAGAAACACTAATTAGATACACATACACAGAACCAGGGGCAGTAATCAAACCCGAAAACCTGGAGGGATGGGGCCAAATTGCTACCCTTTGAGTTAGGATGTCGCTCCAGAAAGCCGTCCATGTAACAATAAATAAGTGCGGATTCACTACGATGAAGAAGTAGACTGTCCCGGAAAATCTGAAAAAACAAAGGTATGAATTCATACATCATCCACCAGGTTCCAGACTCTTGACTGGACCTTCCTTACTTTGCTAAGCTGATTTCTGCCCTCTAAACTGTTCACAGACATCTTGAGCATAATTTGTTTTTATTATTTTGGCAGTGAAATATTTATATATGAATTAAAAATAATCACACAAAGGCATATGAATGGAGACATGCTGCATCTTGTTAACATTCTTATTAGTCAAATCCTGTGATATTTGTCTTCTTATTGGCTGAAAGACGCTGAAGAGGGTTAAATGACATTTCCTTTGGGCACAGCGTGTCACAGTGATTCTGTGTTGTGCCACTGAAGAAACATGGATCATCCTGACCAGGTGTGTCAGTGGGGCATGGATACCCAAAAAAGTGATATTTTCTAGGTACACCATGTTTGGCTATCAGTGTCTGCAAGTCCAGTTTCAGTTCAGGAATAGCGCATTCAGCACAGTAAATATTAATAAGAATGAATATTTCTATACCATGATTCATTTCCTGTAAACTGTTTTTCAGTCAGCGTGATGGAATGCCCACCCACACCCACACACACACACACACACACACACACCCAGATGAATTTACTCACGTTTCATAGTTCCAGTAATTCATCTTCACGACTGCCTTTTTCAGTACTTTCCATGCGCCCTAGCCAAAGTAACATTGCAGAATTAGAACATAAAGACATCCAAACATTTTAGATCAAATAAAGGAATCTATTGGTTCATATATATCAGATAGACTACAATTATGATCATGTACATGGCTGGTGAAATGATCCTTGTCAAGTCATTGTATTACAATTTAATTTGAAGAATTATATAAGCCTATATAAGTAAGATATTACCTATTCAAACTGTATTTGTATTTTACCTGCGGTGTTCAAAAAAAGCCCTCTTCCTAACATAAATTTGCTTTCTGCCTGGTGAAGAAACACAATATGATGCTCTCAGTCTTGCATGTATAATGAAACCCTATAAATACTTAAATGATATATCATGTTTACGCATATTTCTTGCTTATTCACTATGCCAGTAGTTCTCAATCCCGTTTCTGGTGCCTCCCAGAATATTTTCATTCCAACCCTACCTTAATCAGGCTCAGATGGTCCTTAATAGGCAAATAATGAAGGCTGAAATCAGTGTGGGTTGGAATAAAAACATTCTGCCGAAGGAGTCCTCCAGGAAAAGGACTGAGAACCATTGACCATAGAATAAGTGTAGGATGTTACAATACACCAATAAGCGTATTAAACCATTAAATCGTTTCATTGTTATTAAAGGATCCAGGTTCTACTACCCAAAGCTTAATTTTGCTTTTAGAGTTAAGCTCCTTTCATGCCTGTACTACTGTTGTAGTTGCGATTCTGTCACCACTGAATACAGCAAAGTGCTGTGGTTAAATTCTGCTACTGAGTTCTATGGACTGTAAGTGGATTTGAATGATAGTGTCAGATAAAGGAATAATATGACAGTACTATGTGTGGAACTATTGAGAGCATCTGGACCCGTACCTTGGAGTCGCCCAAATCCCCGTTTCTTAAATAACAGTCCTAGGGATACACACAGAGCCATCCCCAATAAAGCACCACCTAACATTAGTATGACAGACAAGGTAGAAATATTTCGAGACAATGTTCTAGATGCAGCTGTAAAGAAACACAAAAACAAACAAAAAAACACACAGTCAGAGGACATTGTCTGATATCGGGCCCCAATTCCATCCATTCAAAATGATCCTTGTCTATAATTGGGGTTTTCAGAGAATGGGGGACGTATGTCCCTCCTCGGTATTCAGACCTCTCCATATGAATGAATTTGGGGGAGTATATTCCCGTAACTGTCCACATAAAAGCCCGAATGCTTATCTGAGGTTGTCAGTGCATTATCTGGATGGGTGATTCTGGAAACTACAATGATCAGTTTATGAAAGAATGCAGTACCCATGTGAAAGTCACATAAAAATGCTAATGACATATTGTCAGTTCCACTGGGGACTAAATGGGAACAATGACGTGCTGATTAAACCCACCTGAGAGATAGATCAACGCTGATGTCACATTGTGCTTGGTTATGTAGCTGCAATTATATATCTCCCCGCAGCTGGCGTTGACTTTTACTTGAGCTGTCACAATGTAAAGCCCATCTTGAGTCATAGTGTGGCTGGTGTTGGTCCGGGAAGCCGGCAGCGCGCTATTGGAGGTGTCAGTCCATTGTACCCGGGCCTTTGGGAACCCTGCAGCCTGGCACTGCAGCAGGAGTGGGGCGGGTGAGAGCGAGCAGCCCTGCAGAGCCGTGGCTGTGATGTTCCTGTAAGATGCTAACAATAAAAGAGCCAGTAACATTAGTGTTGCTCTTCTGGGAAATACGGGCAAGCTGGGGATGGCAGCATGAATCCGTTTGTCAATTCACTTTTTAATATTTCCCACAAAGTGTGTCAGCTGTTACAAATGTCCATAAGGAAGGGATTCCGGTTCTTCCAGAGACATTACTGTAGTGGGCTGAGACACTACAACCCAACATGCACTTTCTACTTTGCTCTCAGATCCATTAAACTCTTTCAAGCAATGATTTTGGTTTCTCATTGATATTAGCGTCTGATAACGTTCTCCTTTCTTTGGCACCCTGCAAAGCACCATCAATTGAATAGTTTGCTTGTTAAGCAGAAGCGTCTAGATAATTTATTTTATATTTCAATGCGAAACAGGTATGCCTGTTTGCTCTCTGTCTTCCATCATCCATCCATCCATCTTTTGTAACCGCTTCTCCTATTCAGGGTAGTGGGGGGTCCGGAGTCTATCCCCAAGGCTACGGGTGCAAGGCTGGGAACAACCCAAAATGGGGCACCAACCCATCACTGTCACTCTTTATCATGCTAAATACTGCACATAGTAATAAAATTACATGTGGACAAGTGGGTGGTCTTTGGCATCCTCCTTTCCTTTCTCCGCTTATCGATGTCCTCTACTCCCACTTCCCTGTTGCCATAGGTTTGATGAGAGAGGGGACAATTAAGTTATTTCTTCTAACAATTCATTGAGTCTCATCACAGAGATACATGTACATATCCTTCCTTCTGTACATCCTCGGTGTAACACCCCTGATGATACCATGCTCCTCTCTTATTGCCATTATTGCGAGACTGTTATGAGCCTAGATTTCTCTGTAATTATATTACTGTGGATCACTTCCTTTCCTCACTTCTGTCCAAACTTGCTCAAGCTGATTTCTATGTCTTGAAGAGAAGCAGTTGAGAAAGCAATCAGCCGGCCTCTGGAGGTCTTGCTCAAGGGCCCAATGGTGAAATCATTCTGGGAATCATGCACTTTGAACCAGTGACTTTCCAGTCACAAGTACAGGATCCTAAACCACTAAGCCATGTTTCTGTAAGGTCATGTGTGAGGACATTCGGAATTGCACAGACTAATTGCCAAGTTGATTTACTTCTCCGAGATTTACGCTTGACAGCAACTAGTCACTGTTCACGGGACAACTTGAACTCCTCAGAGAAGACACCAGACAAGTCGCTTGGTGGGTCTTTGCAATAAACCAGCAGTGGCACATCAAGTGCATGGAAATTCTTCATTAAATATGAAACCTGCCCCTTGCAAAATATGCAAGTCTCTCCTGAAATACAACAAAAGTACAAGTGTCATGCACGTTTATCTGAAAAGGCATCTGCTAAAGCTATTTGAGGGATGATCCAAATCCTCTTGACAGCAGCCAATCAGCAACTTCACCAAAAATGGAAGGAAAGCAGGACACTGCTGCACCACAGAGTTCTATGATTATTTAGTAACACCGCATATTCCCACCATGGAGATCCAGCTGCAGTGGTGGGCCAGCAGTCAGGACAGAATTCCTCATTTGGCAAAACCTACTTCACTTTCCCAACCACCAGCACCCCAAACGAGAGAATTTTTTTCTCTACCTGGAAATACTACTACGCGACAGTGGGCGAGTCATGTTAATGCCTTCATCCACTTACATGCAAATCAGGATTGAAAAGCAAAAACTGTGACAGAGCAGTACTATGACAGTGAGGAACAGGCTTACAGGTTGGATCTTGCGTAGTTTTGTTTTCCTCCCCAAGAGTTTTACCAACATTTCAGTCTATCTTGTTTCGCACTTAAATGAAAGTTGCAGCATACAAGTGTTATCGATGCATAAATTGATGCTGCTGAGTTGTACCATATCGTTGTTTCTACTTGTTTCTGTTCTGCGTAAAAGATACGTGTATGAGCTGTTACTTGTCAGCATACACTATATTGCCAAAAGTACTGGGACACCCCTCCAAATCATTGAATTCAGGTGTTCCAATCACTTCCATAGCCACAGGTGTATAAAACCAAGCACCTAAGCATGCAGACTGTTTCTACAAACATTTGCGAAAGAATGGGAGGCTCTCAGGAGCTCAGTGAATTCAAGCGCGGTACCATTATAGGATGCCACCCGTGCAATAAGGGCATTCGTGAAATTTCCTCACTACTAAATATTCCATTGTCAACTGTTAGTGGTATTGTAACAAAGTGAAAGCAATTGGGAACAACAGCAACTCAGCCACGAAGTGGTAGGCTACGTAAAATCATTTCCATTGTAAAGGGGGGGATTATGGTGTGCAGTTGTTTTCCAGAGGTTGGGCTGGGCCCCTTAGTTCCAGTAAAAGGAATTCTTAACACTGCAGCATTTGAAGCCATTTTGGACAATTTCATGTTCCCAACTTTGTGGGTACAGTTTGGGGATGGCCCCTTCCTGTTCCAACATGACTGCGCACCAGCGCACAAAGGAAGGTCCATACGGACATGGATGTGTGAGTCTGGTGTGGAGGAACTTGACTGGCCTGCACATAGCCCTGACCTAAACCCATTAGAACACCTTTGAGATGAATTAGAGAAGAGACTGTGAGCCAGGCCTTCTCATCCAACATCAGTGCCTGACATCACAAATGCTCTCCTGGAAGAATGGTCAAAAATTCCCACAAACACACTCCTACACCTTGTGGACGACCATTCCAGAAGATTTTAAGCTTTTATAGCTGCAAAGGGTGGGTCAACTCCATATTAAAGCCTATGTATTAGGAATGGGATGTCATTAAAGCTCATGGGATGTCATTAAAGCTTTTATTTAATAACTGTTGACTTAAACAAATCTGGAGTCGTGAAACCCCTAGAGGACAGTCGATGTGTCAAAATTTCAATCTCCATACCTTGGACAGTGAGGGTAGTCTGCTTGTAGTCACCAGCTCCCATCTCTACCAGACACTGATATCGTCCAGAATCATTCATCTTGACATCAGAGATTTGTAACAGAGCCCGTCCCTTTGTGAGCTCATCATCCTGTAACCGTACCCTCCCCCTAAACTGGGGGTCCTGTGAGTTGATGTCGTTCCTCCCGTCGACCATTTTGTAGACCTCCAAGCGTGGCGGGGGACTGAGGCGATCCCAGAAAACAGACAGGGCTGCTTTCCCATCTCCAGGTGGAAATCGGCACTCCATCGTAACGTTTTCATGTAATTCAGCCAGGTAGTACGGACTCATCTCCACTGTGAAGAGAGCTAGAAAATTATGAATATTGTTATTTTGGTGACCTGCATTGCATGCAACAATTCACAGAAACATTTAAAAAAAAAAAAAAAACTGTAAATCTCAGAATTAGCAAAAACTGGACCTATTCCTCTAAATTTATTTAGAGGAATCGAGATATGCCCAGCAATAATGGAAATAAGGATGCCGTAAAGGAAGGAAAGTTAGGAAGATTCCAAGGGCCCCCGAGGGACAGTGGCTATACAAATTAAAATAGAACCCATTTTTATAAGCATGTATTATTTTATTTTTGTACATTTTTATTTTATTGTCCAGTCATTGAAATTACAACTTGCAGAAAACATTATTACCCGTTCACAAATAAAAATAAATCCTCAGCGCCCCCTTCCCTTCTGTTCAGCCCTGCCTTCTCCCTCGTGACACACTGATTAGACAATATCGGGTAGCCGGCCAGTGATTAAGTGCGAGTACGCGAGTGTCTGTGCATTCTTCTAGGCCGATTCTATATCTAATATTAACGTTAGTAAAATTAGCATGCTAGTAAAACATATAATTATAGGCTTATAATAAAATACGCTTGCTGTATTATTATATCTTCATAAAAAAAAGAGCTTACAACTTGCAAGCCCAAAGAATATACGAGCAAACCGGCGATACCTTCTGCGCAGTGACTCGCCTGGTGTGTGCGGTTCGGTAGAAGAATATAGTTCCTACATTAAACTGATCGCTACAAAGTCTGTGGATTATCTTCAGTAAATGTGATTTTTGGTAGCAGATATCCCTGTTGAATTTTTCCAAATGTATTGTTCTGGAATTTTAATCACCACAGAAAGAATGTCATTTATTCCCAATACATTCCAGAAAAGTCTGACATTTCTACGGCCGACATCATCAAAACTGGGCAACTCCAAAACAGAACACGCTAGACGGATAAATAGCACGAAAGCCCCATTAAAACGCTTCTTTTTCGGTTTAGGGTGTACCGCCCCTTTCATCTATTTCCAAGTAAAATATATAACGTGCAGTTTACTGCAAGTTTGTGTTTGTACTGTACTGTCACCTGTCCGCGACAGTTACTTTAGTTAGTATTGTATGTTTCAATAACAGCCGAAAAGGTTTTCCGAATGTCACACGAATGCTGAATTTCCAACTAAACTTTAAAACGGTACGTGCCTGAGGTGTTCCATTCACTAATCTGCTTTGAAATAATAAAACGTAACCGAAAGATTAGTTTTTATTTGGTAATTTAATACGAAATCACCTCACCTTCTTTTACTAATGGCCCCCCACCGGTCAGACTTTCGGGAGCACATTGGTCACGCTGTCGAGATTAAGCTAAATTTCGCTCCGGACAAAAAATACCGAATTGGTTTAAAAAACTGGACACGACATTTTCCCAAAGCCCACGTGTTAAAGCGCCCCTGACCTCCTATGAAATATAAAAAAACAGAAAATAAACTTGCATTAGACATAATTATCCATATAATGGATAGTGATATAATTTACTTTTACTACTTATTACTTTTACATTCACAGTTTACTATTTACTACTTATATTCATTTTTTTTTAAATAACATAATTCCATATTAATATTAAATAAATATGAAATCCCCCAGTGTATTTGAATACACAGAATGTGATCCATACCTTTGGAATTGCTGAGGAGCAAGAACAGCAGCGAAATCACCGTCTTCATTCTCCCTGAATTGCTTTAAGGGAAGCCCTGAGATGCTCTGCCAACAACGTTATACTTTCAATATACTATACTACATATACTAATATAATTACTATGCAGTTATTTGTACATTATAGACATATTGAATCATCTCGTCAGCGATCAGAAGGCAGGGAAAACCTTTCAATTTGGGACAAACAAAATAAAACTCACAAAATTCTGAATAGAGCTTTTCATTGCATTAATTTTGAAATTCTTACCTCTCTCCTCTGCTGTGCCTAAGATAATACAAACTGAAAGCACTTTTTTTACTTGCAGTTTCATTTCAGTACCGTTGAGTTTCATTTGTTGTTAATATAGCTCTTCAATAGTTCATAACTGAGGTAGTGCAGACAGCATGTCCATTATGAACTAGTCACACACACATTTCATACACTAACCGAAAGCACCTTTTCTAAAGAAAGGTTTTGCTCTTTAATTTAAGTAGCTGGAGAGAAAACTCATGACATTATTTCCAGGAAGTGAAATAAAACACGTCACCAAATATTGACAAATACACCTTTGTCTACCAGCAGAGAATTTTATTTAAATGTTACATACTGCTTTTCCAAATAATCAGTGGAGGACCACCAGACTATCAAATGGATAAGTGATGTGCACTTCTAGGCTATCCTCTGGAATTCCTTGTGACCTCTTGAAGGACTGCAAACCTTCCTTCTGGAGCAGTTTCTGTTGAATGGTGACATTTCTGCACTTGTATTTTGTATATCTTCAGTTACCCGTTGATAAAATTGGTTATACCAAATGTTATTTAAACATTATCTGCCCAAAGCTTTTCAGTAACACTTTACTTAAGGTTGTGACAGCTTCATAAGGCAGTCATAATGGATAATAACCATGGCTAAGGGTATATGCTTTTTTTTTTTTTTTTTAAAAATTTAAATACTTTTATAAATGTTTATAACGCTTTAGGAATGCATTCTAATCCATTATGAATTTGTTTATAAATTACTAAAAATATGTAAGTAAAGTGTTACTAGGATTTCTATCAATTGTTTAGAATATGGACAGGAGACCAAACTGCTTAGTTAACACTCTGGCGTTAAACCAGTCAGTGTGCTTAACACATGATGGTTAATGTGTCATCAACCCATCCCAGGAACAGAAAAGGGGGAAGAACAAAAACATAAAAGGGTGTGTTTTGCAGCTGTCTGACCCTGGCCCAAGGAAGACATTCTTGATAAGTATTCAGATTTGTCCCCTTTGGGAAAATGCCGAGTTAATGTGTGCAGACTTAAAGTATAAAATGGCCACCCGAGCCTTGAGAATTCCCTCCTATCATGCTCTGTATTGTGCCGTCTCCCCTATACACACAGGTATAAATAAGATTCCATTCCTTATAACTAGCTAGCTAGCACTACTAATGCAGAGTAAGTTTGGCATGAATGCAAACAAGCCGTGACCAGATTGAATGTACGTTTGTGTAATTATGATAATAAAACTGAATTGCCCCACCAATAGAGGTAGAATTCTGAGCTTTTCAAAGAAAAAAAAAATTACTTGGCAGACATTATAGATGTCCATAGTAACTTTGTCGTCAGTCCTATCAGTCTGACAGACAAAACAGAAGTTCGAACGGCTGCCTTTCATTAAAAATTCACTTCAGATGTCTTCAGGAAACGATGAAAAAAATTCAGATGACGGGAAAGGGTCAGATTTATTAACTAGAAACACTCATGCACGGTGCAGTCACATGCAGTGTGTGCACAAATCCATCGTCACCAACGTTCAACCAAGCTGAGGACTGCATCTACATTCCATTCAATTGAAAAGATGTGGTAAAGAGGGTCCTCCGACTTCTCGAACACTAGCTTAAAACCAGCTATGGC
>JAODJX010000042.1:32077434-32090858 GCA_026776945.1 Isichthys henryi
GCGTTCTAATAATTTTTATGTTGTCCTTCCTATTGCCCTCCCGGGGGGGGGGGGGGGGGCGATTCAGCTTATGGAAGTTCAAACGTTAACTGCAAACACAAAAACTATAGGCGAAAAATTCATTTGCTTTAATCTGACAATGGAACAATAAACAAAATAGGATTTTATACATACATGTGGATTTGTTTACAAGAAATTTCATATATTAAAGAGAACGTTCTTAATTTACATTCACTGTTGGTTGTACAAACAATCATCAATTTGCAGTATACAAAAAAATTATACATACATTTTATTCCTAGCCACAGAAGAACAAAATATTTAAAAGAAAACAAAACCAATACCGTCCCGTTTTATCCTCGCTTGATTGTGGCAGGTTATGCCTATCCCTGCCTCTTCTTGGATGGCACACTATTCCGTTCTCCGCATCCCAGGACACTTTCAGGGGACTCCCTCATGACCCCCCCGACCTCCAGCCTCGTACCTGCATGTAGGTGTGCCCCCCACATTAGTAAGTGCGGTTCAGTGCTGACACTTATCCTGGGGGGGAAAGGGGAGACTCTGGAGCTGCTTGCATTCTGCCCAGGCGCTGCTTGGGTGCATGATCAACCCCCACTGCTGTCCCGAATGAGATCCAGACGAAGGGTGAGCTGCTTGAAGAAGGGGCGGAGGTAGGGCTCATTGTTCCAGCATTCCTCCATGATGTCGTATATCTGAAATGGAAGACAGACTCGGCAATGTTCCCAATCCAAATGCTTCCCCGTAGGGGTTTTTTGTAGGGTTCCTATAACATTTCCCAGTGTTTCACAACCCAGTCATTGTGAAGCCCAAGACAGTCCATATATTAGCTCCCACCCAGCATACCTGAACCAAACAACCAAACAAACAAACAGGAAGACCCTGGTACAGGGCCGTTGGCAGCTGGACTGTCTGGGGGTTCCCGAGGACTGGGTTGGGAAACACTGCTGACACAATCCCACACCTCACTAAATGGTAGATGAACTGCATTTGCTGCATTCCATTTACCTCAGAGGTCAGAAGTTGGAATCGGGAATGAACAGGGAATAATGTCATACCGGAGCTAACCGCGTTCCAGTACAACAAGCAGGAAAGCTATTTGGCAATATCAGGGTTCCGTTTCAAAAAGCAGAATGTCTTGCTGGCTGGGCAACTTGTTAGATTCAAGGCATCCCAGGTTAAATGGTCTTTATCTTCGGTCACTTACATTTAGCCCAGACTACCTTAGATCAAAAAAGTTATCTGGCTAAGAAAGAAATCCTGCTTTCTGAAACAGGCCCCAGTTCTAGCTCAGTTAATATTGCTAACAGTGGCTAACAGTTGATTGATAACACATTACGCAGTTTACGCATACAAAACCCCAAAGCAACATACCAACAGACAGAGTTTAGACAGGACTCTGTCTATGACCGATTTAATGAGCCACAATTAAGACACAAGTGCTAATAAACATTATATAACTGCAGCTTTCACTTATGTGGATGAAGGGTCCGGCCACCTTGTAGCGGTTACGACGTTCCAAGTTGGAATTCTGACTTCAGAGGGTGTTCCAGATGAAATATCAGATTACAAACTCAATTTCTGACTTATGAGTTCAAATGCAACACAGCATTCCTGCCTACTGACCACCCCACACACACACACACACACACACACACACACACACACACACACACACACACACACACACACTGTTGTTACCCAGGATGCTACCAAATGAAAGGCTCACCATTGCAAGCACCATCTTTATAACATGGGGCCTGATCTTTACTTCTTCAGAACAAGAGTATCCCAATAAAGTCAAACAAAAAAATGTCTAATCACACAGACATATTATACTGAAGTATATTTAAATATACTTTTTTATACATGAGGTATGACAGTAGTAGCAGTTGTCGTCAAAGGCCAAAACTGGGATATACCCTGTGATGGCCATGCTTTTGACAGTGAATTATCCCCCCTCTTTTGGTTACCTATGGGACATGACAGCCAGATAGCCACTGTGTGGCTGGCACCTTCATTCCCACAGTTTAACCATCCAGCTTCCTCACCCTGCCTGGCACTTAATTCCACCATCATTTAACCTCACCAGAGCTCAAAACGCCGAAACCTCAGCAGAACCCTGCGGGAGTCAGACTTTGACTTGCTGCTCAGCTGGCCTCAGAGGCAGCCCACTGCTCAGAGAGGCTGGAAGGTCTCACCTCTGGAGGGCAGCCAATCGGCCGGGGCAAACGGGAGCCTGATCTGAGGAGCTCGATGAGGTGGTACACGATCATCTGGCCCTGTTTGTCAGTCCCCATCATCCCCATAAACACCTGCACGTAAGAAAAGGGTGATTAACACAGGAAACTCCCTCATACGAAAATCTTCATCAGCCTCTGTGAACACGGGCCAAAAGGACAGAGTAAACATCTCCCACATTTTGTCATTTAAAAATTCACCCAGGGTAAATGCTATTCCTGTACCGGATAAGCAGTAACAGAAAATGAATGAATGGATGCCAGTGTTTCCCGTTCCTATTGCGGCAATAAACGAAAGCTTTAAGCCAAAAAGGACCATGTGACCTTCAGGCCGCATTTGCAACAAGAGAGTAAAACCTCACGAGGCAGAGGCTGACTTACGCTGGGTGGGCTACAGTTCTTGTTGCTGTGGGTGAAGAGCTCATACAGCACGACGCCGAAACTCCAGGTGTCGGATGCCACAGAGAACTTGCTCTCCGTCAGGGACTCGGGGGCGTACCTGCATACCAGTGACAACATACAGCCCATCATGGTGGCCTTTCATGTGAACATCCCAACCACCAATGGCACAACTCAGTTGGCTTCTAAAAATCATACCATAGCCTACTCAGAAATAATTTTTAATTAGCTAATAAATAGTAATCTATATTGCCAAAAGGAGTTCTGACCATCTACAAACCTTATTCTTAACTTCTCTAAATACTAAATTATCTGCATTCCAGGGGAGCCTCTCAGAACAAGGATTCACTTTAGCTACAGCAGGGGTCAGAAACCTTTTTGAAACAGAGCTACTTCATGGGTACTGAGCCATACGAAGTGCTACCAGTTTGAAATGCCCTCCTAAACTTATCTAAACATCATGTATAATAAACATGTTTTAGATGCTCTTTTTAGATATTGTCATTTTCAAATCTATATAAATGCAATTAAAGAAGAAAAGCAACAGGACATTTAATTTTAGACGCGGCTCACTGGCGAGTTGTGCTATTTTAAGAACAGGTCCTTGTTGGTGTTGGTGACTCCTGTGCTACAGGCATACAAACAGGCCACCAGAGTATCTCACCAGAAGATGGGACTTTCCCCGGGCTCCTTGACCTTGTAATACTCCTTGTCTTGGGGTAAGACTTTTGTGAGACCAAAGTCGCCGATCTTCACCCGCATCTCACTCTCCACCAAGATGTTGCGAGTAGCCAGGTCCCGGTGGATGTAGCGCTTTGTTCCAAGGTACTCCATCCCCTGCAGAAGGGAATGCAGGCAGCTGGTGTCACTAAGAGCACAGACCCACCCAGTACACATGGGAAACTGGTGTAAAACTAAGCGACATTACGCATATGGCACAGGGGTCGACACCATGGTGAAATGCGACAAACATTTTGATCTTACATGCAATTTTCACCCCAGACATACTAAAGCAGCCCTACACAGTTCTCTCTCAGACATCAGACACACCGCAAGCAAAATGCTGTTCAACACAAACATGTTGAAGGAGAAAAATATAAAAAAATCTATAATAGCTCAAAGATTGCCAACATATATACTTTTTAAAATCTATTTCTTTTCTCTTTGATTCAAGTCTGAACACCTAGAAAGAGAAATATTTCAGTTACTTCCTTTATGTACAATACTAGAGCTGGGCGATATGACCAAAAATTCATTTTTCAAAATTATATCGGTTTCACGGTATATGAAGGTTTTTTTTTTTTTTTTTTTTATAAAAGTATGACTGGGCGTTTACAGGATTTTCCCAGCTGCGCCACTTTCCGAACGTTGTTTAGGCTATTTAAAACGGTTTTGCGGTATAAGAAAAATTCATATCACAACAATAATAAAACACGGTTTTCGGTATGAACCCGTATACTGCCCAGCACTATGAGACACACGAAGATTAGACCTTGGATCCTGGTCCTTCTCATTCATTTCAACAATATAAAACTGCCAGAAAATCGCCACTTAAGGCACTCCCTGCTGACTTCCATTATCTATCTGAATAATACCCATTTTCCTTTAATTATTTGGAGACATGAGATTCTCAAGGGGGAAAAAAGCCTGATCATTATGCTAAGGCAGTATCTCGCAGAGCTTTCTGAAGGCAGCACAGCGGCCCAGGACCTTGCAGATTTGTGAGGCGTAGTGCAGGAGCTTCCTGTGGTCGATCATCTCCCTGTTCTTCATCAGGTAATCCCGCAGGCTGCCAAAGGGCAAGTATTCCATAATCAGCCGCAGATTTCGACGACCTGTGTAATATGCATGAAACAGGTTCTTTAAATGTGGAAAACGGGTTTCTGGATCAAGTGGAGGCTGCTGTAATATGCAAGATAAGCACCTGAACTGGTGCCTATAATTAAAGTTTATGTAAACATGATGTCCTGCCATATTGCCGTCATCATATGCATTAACGGTGGACAAAAGGCTCATTTCTGTGAGACACTAGAACGAGATTCAGCTGATTGACGAAACCCAGTTCAGTTAAAAAAAAAAAAAAAAAAAACGGTCATAGCCATGTGTTTCTCTGCATACCAATAATGGGAACGCTATACGTTTCCGTTTCCTTCACTCGGGGGGTCACCAATGGCCTGTTAACCACGGATCACCTCGCGCGCCCCCCTTTAACCACAGAACACTCCATGTCTCTTTAACCATGGATCACTCTGCTTCTGTTTAATCACGGATGCATTGCCACCAGCCCCCCCCCGATCCCCCCTGACCCACTGTCCCAGCAGAGCCGCTCACCTGCACTGTAGCACACTCCCTTATACTTCACGATATTCTCGTGCTGAAGAGACTTCAGGATCTCGATCTCGCGCTCGAAGTCCCGCATGTGTTCCGCGGTGCTGCTCTGCAGCTTCTTCACGGCCACCACCTCCCCGGTGTTGTCTTGCAGGGGGTCGTATCTGCACATTTCCACGCTGCCAAAGTTTCCCTGAAGGAGGGAGAGAGAGAGAGCAGTGGTGACTAAGCATATCGGTGAAATGATTATGGAACCCCCCGAGACAGGGACACAAGCAGAAAGTGACAAAACTAATCTTCAGGTAAAACCACAATGTTTACTTTATGAACTGAGAAAGAACATTACTTGTTAAAGTCTGATGGACCAACAGATCAAAATTAGCAACTAGTGGATTACAGGGGAAAAAAAATTAAACATGCATGTCTAGGACATCCTAAAGCAGGGGTCTGAAATCTATGCAGGTTATAAAAAGCACAGATATAACTTAATAAATATATACAAGCGCATACATATTTGTGACAGCCAGAGACCAGCTTTGCTCCGATACCTTGCCCAGCTGCTGCAGGAAAATCAGGTGCCTCTCCTCAAACTGTGCTGGCTGTTGGCTCTCAAACGCACCAGTAAAACCAAAGCCAGCGGCCCGATTCGGAACCATGTCGCTCTCCGCCAGCAGCTCATAATCTGAAGGATGGGAGAAAGGTGAGCCGATAAACAGATGCAACATTCCTGAATGGCCCACAGCGTGTGATCGAGTGCGTCTGCGCTGCATTGGAATATTAGTCTTACAAAGAAGCTTGACCTACTATTTTTAAGGACTATCAATCACGGGTAATTTGTGCCTAAAAGCTCATTTTAATGGTCAACGTTTCAAATTCTGCAATGTCATGCTGGAAAACACCTTTGCTGACAGGGAAGATTTTCAAAACAGGATGTGGATAATCCCTTCGGACAATAACAAGCTTTCTTAAATGTGGAAGTAAACAGATAGAGATGATATGATGTCAGTCTGCTACAAGCCCTCAAATTTCTGCTTTTGGAACTCCTTGCACTTTCGGGCCTGAAATGGGAATTACCATCCGTCCCCTAGTCGGAAATAAATTTGCAAACATGGGCTGATATTTAATATTTCACGCCACTGTAATCGAAACATCAACATCCTTTGGCTTAACCACCAAGCTTGATCCTTTGAGACATTGATACTGTACCCAGAGACCATCTTCTAAACAGTTAAACAAAAAAAAAAGGGAAGGATTACTTTTAAAATCTACTTTGGTTAGCCTAAAATAATAATAATAATGTTAATAATAATAATAATGTTAATAATAATAATAATAATAATAATAATAATAATAATACTTTATTGATCCCCATGGGGAAATTGTCTTTACGCCTCCCTGAACTTGTTCTTTGTAGAGTAAACTGTCCACGAAGGGCAGCCACCTGTTGGGGCACCCAGGGAGCTGGGGGTTAAGAGCCTTGCTCAAGGACCCGCAGACGTGCCGAGGCTGGGTTTGAACTGGCGACCTTCTGATTACAGGCACACAGGCTTAGCCCACTGAGCCACACACAATGACTCTTTACAGGGTAGGTGGCTGAAAAATGGACAGAACTCAATGTGTTCTTTCTGCACACCTGATGTGGCTGCATTTGCTACAGATAATGAGAAAACGCTGTATATATGCAAAATGCTGCAGCGGCACTGACCGGGGGTGAAGAGGCAGTTCAGGTCTCGTATGACAGCCTGAAAGGAGGGTCTCAACAGGGGCTCGTAGTCCATGCACCTGCTGATTAAATTGGCCAGATCTGTCCACTTTGGGGCAGGAAGCTGATGACGGTCTTCATAGAATAAGTTCTTCTGCAGCAAGACCGTGGACACGGATACGAGTCACGTGCAGAAAATTCTGATCTTAAACAGAACAGTACTTTTCTTCCAACCACTCAAGGTTACACAGTTCAGCAATTCATACCTTCTTGTACAATGATACAAATTCGGTGAACAATAGGAGGCAGTTAGAAATGAATGAAATTGAAAAAAAATAAATAAATACCACAGAAAAACAAGAGCAGGCATGATAAAAAGATCACTGAAAAACAGCCAAGCAGGGGTTAAAAAAAATATTCAGTACTGCATTCATGCTCAGTGGCTCCATCTTGTGACAGGCAGGTTCAACTGCTATTACTCACCTTGTAGCAGTCCAGAATGCTGAGGGGCTTCTCCCCACAGCTGCAGATCTCCCACAATGTGGTGCCAAAACTCCACTTATCTGCAGCCAAACTCAAGTTCTGGGGGTCCACAATACATTCTGGGGATACCCATGGGATGCGCTCTAGCAGAACTGGGCAACCAGAGACCATCATCAAGCAACGCACCTCAGTGCACCCTCACACTACACAGACAGACTATAACATCCTGTTGCTACACTGCCAACATGGTGCTGGAGCAGGACTGTCACTCATTAATAGACGATTTCAAGGACAAAAACAAAGAGCTTAGGTTTTCCCATAAGCAAAGCTCACTCTTCCCAGAATGAGAAATTTGTCACAGGAATTCCTGCTTATTCAGTGATGTTATGAAGGAATGTTTACTCCCATCCTCTGTCACAAAGGATACAAGTCAAAGATGTCTTTCTTTGAAAGAGAACAAAGGAACGCTCTAGAGAGATGCATACCCTCCCGGGGCAGCACGGTGAGACTGATTCCCGGGTCGCTCAGCTTGATGAATGGCGGGTTGCCATTCTTGCGGTCCTCCTCCCGGATGAGCAGGACATTCTTAGCACAGACGTTTCCGTGGACTAAATTCTTCTCTTCCTGTGGGAGAGGACGATTCACAGAGAAAAGTACAGGAATGCTGTACACACACCGGCAGAACACTGCAGTCGTTTTAATTAATACCATAGAAATCATAGGACAAATTTTGAGGCTTAAAAGTCTGATTTTTAACTATTAACAATAATTCAAGTTTATAGACTTTATCAAATAAACCTAGTATATTTCTAACTGTAAAATCTAGTTAGCACCTCTGATACTAATGCCCTGGAATAAATCTTGTAGGGCTTTCATTCTAAACAGTCATCAAGCTTAAGGGCAAAATTAAAGGGTGCTGTAAGACCCCCTCACCCCCAGGTGGTGCTGTGCACCTTACCAGGAAGTGCATGGCCCATGCCAGCTGCTTGGCCACTTCCAGCTTCCATGTGATGTTCACAGAGTTCTTGTGCTTCTTCAGGTATGTGTCCAAGGACCCAAACTTCACATACTCCTGTACCATGATATCTGACGATCAAATTAATAAAAAAGGTTAATTTCAAGCTCATTTTCTGTGACCAATATCCAAAAAAACATTTTTTTAATTGGACAGCTGAAGGTAACTAAAAGCATGGCACACTGAGTGATGTTCATCCCTTTTTGGTATGCTGTTCTACCGAATCATGATTAGTTTTCTCTGTTGGTCAGTGAAGCTGCTCCAGATGCTCAGGAAGCTACTTGCTGGGTCATTCAGGGGTTACTCACTTTCCTCGCCGCAGACGCACACGCCGTAGTTCAGCAGCAGATGCTTATGAGACAGTTGGCTCATCATGCTAGCAGCCTCGAAGAAGGACTGAGGGACAACAAAAGGGACATTTGGTGACTTGATGTTCCTCTCCAGAGACACTGTCCCCCTTTGGGACCTGAGAAAGTATGACCTGTGTATGTTCTTATCTGACCTCTGAGTAATTGCGATGCGCCTTGTCAAGAATCTTCAGGATAACCTCTGTCTTGTGCATTTCATCACTGTCTCCCAGCTCTTTGCGGATTCCTCGGAAAATCTTTGTGAACGTTCCTTGGCCCTGACTTTCATTCTGGGACAAAACAAAACAAAAATAAACCCGAACTGCACTGCTGCCTAAGGAGTGTCACGCACCAGCCCAGGCCCAGAGGTGGCAATTTCAGGTCCAGAAAGTAAAAATCCAGACTGACTCTTTATGTGACTGACTCTTTATGCTCAACCGGTTGGTTGAAAGTAAATCACGGTCTGGATTTTTACTTTCTGGACCTGAAATTGCCTCCTCTACCCACGCCATGGTTCACCCTGTGTCACAAGGGGTTTTTTCCCCCAGTCAATCTGCTTTACTCCCATAGTTCAAAGATATGCAGTTCGGCGTATTTCCAAACTACCCAGAGTGTGTGACTGTGTGAGTGTATGCGAGTGAGGGTGTGCACTGCAATAAACTGGCACATTCACACACACCTTAATCTACGAAGTGAAACAAAAGTGAACAAAAAAAAAATGTAACATTCATAAACCTCAAATCAATATTTATAGATTTTGCATTGTAATTACCAGGACAAAGTAAATAAATGTGTTAAAATTGGGTCATTTATATTTGTTTATTGATAAGCATGTTAATATAGCTGATGCTCATGGTGATACAGGTCAAGCCTGATTGTAACAGTTTAATAATATGCATGGAGGGGGTCCCTCCTCTGTCGCTCTATCCATCAAAGGGGTCCCTTGCCTGAAAAGGCTGAAGACCCCTGTCTAAAAAAAAAAAAAACACACATTTTTCTTTGTGTTCACTGTGTGGTGTTTGGCACTGCTGTAACTTTTTAAGACAAATTTCACACAATTTCATGAGGGTAGTCATAACTTTACCCTAAACTGTGTAATTGCATTCAACTTTAAAACTAAGCCTGGATACCATCTTGGTGCAGAATTCTGCCCTTTGCTGGCATTTCAATGTAAAACGCACAACAGCAGCTCTCCTTGACAGTCAGGGAACGCACCAATGCTTCCGGTTCCACGACATCAAAAAAGCTGCGTCTGAACTGGGACAATGGATCTTATCGTGCTAGATGGTTCTGACAAAAACGGCCGACCAGCGCAAAAGTGGAGACACTCACAATGACCAGATCCTCTCTGCGGATCTTGTGGAACACCATCTGGCTGATGTTGTGCCTGTGCAGCGAGGACGAATGGGGAGCAGCGGCACCCCGATTACAGCGGCTGATCAGCAGGTTTGACTTATCTGCAAGGGAGAGAAAGAGCAGGGGGCGGAGCTGTCAGGAGAGCACGTACAACGCTCACTACATAATTCAAAATTCAACATGTCAGATCTACAAGGCTGAAAATGTATGGCCACAAATTAAGTCCATTAAGAGGATGGGGATAAAAGCACAGACTCTTAGAATGTAGGTTCAAGCAGTGAGAACAATTCATTTCACTGGATTCGCACCTGTATAAAGTGAGGAAAAACAGGTACTTCGCTTTGGCTAAATGTGTCAACTAAACAATGTAGAGAAGAGACGTATAGACAGAAAAATTAAAGTTGATGTTGCAAGTTAGAGTATGTTTCTCAACCCGGTCCACAAGGACCCCCAGATGGTCCATGTTTTTGCTCCCTCCCAGCTCCCTGCCAGACTTTTTGCTCCCTCATCTCCCTGCAAAGGATTATTGCTCCCAAACCATGGGCTGTCTGGGGATTCCCAAGGAAGTGGTTGGGAAAGACTGGCCTAGAGCAATGTTGGAGTTTGCCCTGACCTTTGAAGTTGGGAGGGCAGCAGCGGGTGAACTGGAAGACGATGCCATCTGAGCGCACGGTTTCCTTCTGGTAGCAGCTCAGAAGCTCCCGGAGGCTGCTGAAGGTCCTCTTGGCACCACTCAGGCTGAACTTCCCATCCTCTGACCTGTTGATCTGGCAGTGCTTATATTCCACTGCACCATGCAGCTGGAGGCCCAGAAAGAGATTCAAGGTTGTGAGAGTAACAAGAAACCGGCATCGCTACCTATCCATACTTCAATCACACCGCTTTCAAACACAGTGTCATCCCGAAACCTGCTAGGTTTCTGTTCAAATCCATACTGAATACAAACTCATCCAGGCTGCACTCACTTCCACAGCAAAGGACAGGAAGTACTTGCTGAAGTCCCGGGGGCTGCAGCGTAGGATATACAGGCCTCGCTGGTTCCCACACTTGTGCAGCTTGTTTATGGCGAACTCCAGCCTGTGGACAGGAAGACCACAAAATGAGCACCGGAACAACAAGGAAGACTTACAAACTTACAAGTGCGAGTTTCCATGACAGCCATAAATGTGGCACATTAGCTACTAGCCACACTGCAGGAGTGGAGCAGTTCTCAGTGGTTTGTACAGTTGGGTTTGAAATTATGGATGAGAGGATAAAATTGTGGGTTAAAATGAGTGATAAACCTCTGGAATTTAGGAAATTAACCGTACTGTGGTATACTGTTGTGTATTTCAAGTTTGAAATGTTTTTAAACGGACATGTGATAACAGAAATGCTTTTTGACTAGTTACCAGGTGCACTGGAGTTGAAATTCTCCATTCCCCCCCACCAAGTAGTACTTTCCAGTTAGCAGACAAGGTAGTTAACCAAACTACCTTCAATGTCAATCTCATTTTCTCATCAAATTTAATCATTTTTTGAAGGAAAGAATATGCAAGAGAATCCTCCTTGTATACAAAGTGTCGTTTATAGTATTATTTATCACTAAATGTCATAAACATGACAGATCTGGTAGAAGTTTTCCCCTCACGCCATCAAGTTAATGCTGATTGCACAGATAGATTGACACACATGTGGAAGTCCTTACAATTCCAAAGATTTCAAATATTTCTGCACTAGGAATAAAAAGAATGCTAGGAGTCGAAAAACCACACCATAACATTTCCATAGCAATTCTCCTGTGATGAAAATGCCAAACTTCAGAGGTAGTGCAGCTCTGAAAAGGCCTCCTACAGTCAATCTGAAGATGTGTGTGTCTCAGCATTTGCAGTGACTGGGAGTGAGTTGAATGACTACATCTGAACCTTCATATATATATATATATATATATATATATATATATATGCTAGAGAAAAAAAATGGCAAACTCACGTTATGGGACCATGGCAGTTGCTCTGAAGAGCTTCAGTGAGACTCGGTGGGGCCACCTCCTTGCAGAGGAAGTGATGGGCATCAGTAGTGAGTCTGTAATATCCATCTATCAATGACACGAAGGAGAGGGCCTCAGCGGCAGACGGGAAGTCGAGCTCCTGTAGGGGAAGAACTAGCCAGTAAACTGCAGTGCAGCTTGTGCCTGAAACACCATGGTCACAGGAGTAAACAGCTTTATGAAAAATGAGCTCTAAATGTAATACAGCTATTCAGTGAATCATTCATCTTAAGAGCATTCCATGCAAATGGCATAAAAGGGATCAATGTATTTCGGTTAAGAAGTAATGCCTGAGAAAGAGTATTCATGCTCATTAGCAGAAAAACAAGTGCGTTTCAATAAAAAATAAAAGATTAACGTAACAAAATTATCAAATTGGTTGTCCTTGAATGACAGATCCACTTTAATATCTGACATTTTCACCCTCAGTTACCAATGGCAGCTGGCTGAAACGCATAAATCATGGAACTTCAGGGTATTAAAAGTGCTTATATGCAAATGAACCCCCGATGTGAACAGATTACTCCCCCTTGGAAAGCATGAGCGTTAATTAAATACTAAGCTGCAGTACTGCTTGCTAAACAGAGATGACTCCTCACACCCACAGGAGGTAACAAAACGCTTGCTGTAGATTAAAGGATCAACCTTTTAGCAGCAATAAAGGTGGTGCCATCATATCAATCACTTGCACACAATATGCCCCCCCCCCCCCCAAAAAAGAAAAAAACAAATTCCACACAGCAAGGTGTTACACTTTTTACCGTGTCTCCTTCCTAATGCATGATACGGATCACAGCAAGCACTACATTAACCTTCTTCCAGCAAATGGTGATATAATATGGAAATGATGACTTGCTGCCATGACTGAACCAATCAAACCAACCAATCTAGGCTTCATATGGATTTTGGCCCTAAACGGCACTACCTGCCCTCCACCATCTGACACATGGCTAGATTACGCATGGATTTCACACAGAAAACCAAGCTCTGGCAGGTGGTCGGGGGCCAAGCGTACCAGCTTACTGCCGTCCTGCTTGTTGATGGTGACGATTCGACTCTCGCCAGCCCCCTCCCTGTTGGCGCGCTTCATGCTTATGTCAACGATGTCGGGGAAGTCGCAGTACATCTGTAACTCCTGGGCAGCGGGGAACAACCGCAACCATTTTAAAACAGGACACATATATAAAACATCGAGTAATTGATTCACTGTGAGACAATGTTTGCAATAAATCTGTCAAATTATCCATTAGGGTCAGTCCGTGCCAAATCAACCAATGTCCAGAAAAGTTCCATGGGCATCATTCCTAATTTTGATGAAATTTGGATAATATTTTAAACTATTTTGAAAATTTGGCAGTCTGAAAAACAGAATGTTTGTTCTGGGATTGACTCCCTAACAAGCCACACCTAAGAATTACTAAGAATGATGAAGATTCTGAAAGAGCAGGGAAAAGTATACCAGGAGAGCAATTTTCAGCTCTCTAGCATGCTTAGAAGCGAAGATATG
>JAODJX010000042.1:32130220-32144807 GCA_026776945.1 Isichthys henryi
ATTGCTTCCGGGATAGGCTCCGGACCCCCCGCGACCCAGTAAGGATAAGCGGTTTGGAAAATGGATGGATGGAAAACACTACCTCTGTAGTTTGGTACATATCTGTCAAATTATATCCGTGAATTAACGTGCTTTCCGGTTATTCAATAGGCCTACATGACAAAGCCTGTTCAAAGATAAAAGTCTTGTCGCACAAGTGCAGATAAACACATTTTTTATCGTGCGTTGGTCGAAAGGTGAATTTTTCAGTGACGCGCATGCAAACAAGCCAGGCCTTTACGCAGCTATGGACAGATGGGGCAGGTGAACTTCAGTTTGTGCTGGAAGATGGTGACACAACAATCACTTGTTGTGATTGCGGCCGCTGGCTCATTCCAATGCAGCTGAGTCAGTGACAAACATCGGCGTGTACGATCATGTACAGCTTCCGATATCCTCCCATATTTGCATCCTTCGCATGTAGTATTCCGCCACAGCTGACTAATACTATGGCATTACGGAATTCATCGTGGTATCTTAATATTCAGTGGGAAAAAAAAACGTTTCCAATAAACAATGTATAATACTGCATGTCAATGTTTCCAATAAGACGCCGGAGTTTTCCACTGGACGTTGAATCGATATTATTAGTAAATGAGAAACACTAGCTAACATTCATAATATATTTTAAATGTGTGACGTGCACCTCCAGTGCTTAAACGTTTAATAAAGCTACAAATTTCCCCAAGTAACAAAATATCCTTGGGTAATTGTTTCGCGCGTGTCCTAGCAATCTCTTTTTAAATACCTTGACGAAATTTCCTCGTCTGGACAACGAACCTTGCCCAACTTTAACAGTACAGCAGCCTTGGGTGTTTTTTTTAACTGTGTTATTTGATCTCCCTCATTCTCTGCGCTGAGAAGAAAAGCTCGACTGTTTCCCACGCTCCTAAAACACATGGTAATGAATTGAGTTCCGAAATCCCGCCCATCCACGCTGACGTCACGATGCTCCACCCCCAAGACCTGTCAGTCTCCTCCCAGTACCACTTCCACCAACAGGTCAGGCGCCAAGACATCTTAACTACATTGACCACAGAGTAATAAACCAAGGGGGGGGAAATCGTCGTTTAGGTATTTCTGTAGAATTTAGCTTAATATGTTGTCATTTAGCTTCCTTGCACCAAACAAATCCATATTCAGACATAATTGATCTTATTTTTCTTTTTCATATTTATATAAGAGTATTATTATGACAAATGTAATTTTAGTAATAGCAGAATGTGGACTTTATACAAAGTAGGCCTATTCAAGTCCGAATAACGGGCTGAGTGGCTTATATGTACTGTTTGTTTTTAAAATCTGAATGTTATAGTGTGACTTCCTGGTGTAAACGTGGTATATTACGCCATCAAAAAGATCAAGATAATATGTAGGTCTATTTCCTTACATTTATGTGATAAAAATCACATCGGTTACTTCAGAATAGCCTATATAATGAAAACGGAATGTAGAGACTAGAACGAACGACAGCTGAGAGAAATAACACGGAAAATAGCTATTTGTGTGCTAGAAATGTTAAGGAAAAGTGTCGTAACAAAACTCCAGAGGGGTTTATCTATAGGCGTATTACTTATGTGAAACTCCCGCTTGTGACTTGCCACAAACTAGTACCGTTTGTCACAATTATTTTCAGTAAGCTCGATCGTTTATGGCGCAATGGCAAATGGCTCCACAACATGTATGACTTCACACGCCTTGTGTCTGCGTCTAAGGCAGCAGACGGCGATGCACAGAGGTGCATCAGTCCTTTTCCCACGGTGCGGATGCATTGCGTGTTTCACAGCCTGCGCTTGTATTCACTTGCACAGGAAATGGTGCACAGAACTTTCTCATTTGAAGTACTGCTGTCATTAAACAAACGGGAAGACTGCAATAAACACTAAGACGAGCATGCAAAATGTGTGTTTTTGAAGTAACGAATTAAGAAAAATAACAGTTTTCAACTAGATGACACGGGCATTTAAAAACTGAAAAAGAAGATAACGTGCAAGCACGGATGTTTTGAAAGCAAGAGTTTTATTTCCCAAATACTGAACATTTTCGCATCCTGAGGAAGCGTTGCGTTTCCTTCGTTATAAATTCACTTTCTCACATAATACTCTTAAATACTCTATGCTGTAAAAGAAACCGAAATAAAATCAGATGATCCAGTGACTGATAGCCCTAATCTTGTAACATTTAAACCCAATGAGCAGTTATATCATTAAATTCAACAAAGAACGCAAACTGTACAAAGATATTTAAACCGAAGCTGATTAATTTTTCAACTTTTGTTAGGTTTCGCTCAGCTAATTCACAGGACCGACATGCTATTTCAAATACATCCACACAATCATGATGGAAAACTTCTGTGACATATGAACGAGTGAAGGCAAAGAACATACAATTTTTTCCACATCAGTTTTTCAGATAGTTCTAATATGTGTGTATTCACATATTCATAAGCTGTACAAACGATATCGCATTTGTATCGTTTTTTTCCTGATTGGATATACACGCATGCCTTTGTACAGTCCCAACTTTATGGACCCTCCCAAAATATCCCCAACAGCCTATTAAGCGCTTTGGTCTCCGCCCCTGACCCAGAATTTTTTGGCGTTTCATTGTTATGCAAATACAGAATAAGTAAAATAGCTGCCTCGACGCGCTCAGGGGAAAGAACAGACTGTCTGCGCAAGGCGGTGTGCACTGCGCGCACGTAGCTAGGGTTTTGCACCGCACTTCACCACTACCGCTCCAAGCGATACAGGCGAGTATATAAATAATCTATAGCAGCGGCTACGTAGTGAAAAAGAGAATGATAAGGGTATTTAACTCAAAAAAGATCTCACCCGAATGTCGTTCAGTGTACTGACTTGAAATGACTTTGTTTCGCAGCCACCCTTTACAGGACGGACTGCAGTGGCTCTTCAAGGGAACCAAGATAAGACGTGCCGATCAAGAGGTAAATATTACAAGAAGAGCACATGCCATCGGTCAGTTAATCGAAGTTCTGGAGGACCTCTCTTTCGTACAGCTGATAGAGGAATACACTCTGTTAAACCTGTACAGTAAAACCGGCGCTGCTACTTCGTTTGAAGACGGGAAGTAAAGACTGCAAAAGATAAATATTTAATCTGTATTTCTGGATTTCTCGCCTTCAGAACTGAAATCTCGCCATCCATTTGCTTGTTTTTATTATTTAGGCTCTAGTTGGGATATATGTTTTAATTCAAGTTTACCTGGTAGGTATTAACCCAAGTCGATCGCATTTCGAATAATTTCTGGGGCCGAGGCTATAAAGCCCGCAATCTTGTATAGAGACAGGGTCACCTATCCAGGTCGTACTCCTTTAAAACCATGAGCCAGGCGGACGTATCGACTTGCTCCGCGCCGCAGAGAGTCTTCCAAGAGGCAGTGAAGACGGGCAACACAAAAGAGCTGCACTCGCTCCTGCAGAACATGACAAACTGCGAATTCAACGTCAACTCTTTCGGCCCCGAGGGACAGACCGCGCTCCATCAGTCGGTTATTGACGGGAATCTTGAACTGGTCAAACTGCTGGTGAAGTTCGGGGCCGATATCCGTTTAGCCAACAGGGACGGCTGGAGTGCCTTACATATCGCCGCGTTTGGAGGACATCAAGACATAGTGTTGTACCTCATCACCAAGGCGAAGTACTCATCGGGCGCACGGTGATCCGCCTGTGCTGTCAGGTAAACGCCGAGAACCGAACTTACAGACCAGCCTTTCAGTTTACTCACTTGTGCCAAAGTTAAAAAAGCACGTTTTTCATTTTTTTTTTCTTTGCAAAGGGGCTGGGAATGTTTGGTCAGAGTGATTCTTGCCACAAGCCATTTTCCTGTATTAAATCTGAAACAACACTGTCGTTCCGTCGGTACTTTATAAAGCATTTTCCCAGTTGGGGGGGTGAATTATTCATACTTTGGAAGTGCTCGCTTACACGCTGATGTGCAGAAACCCCAAACCCCCACGTCCTCGCTGCCAAGCCACTTTTAAGACTGCGCCATCTGGCTTGGTGTTCAGTTTTAAAAAAACGTTATTCTCATGTACAGTCTGCTTTCTGTCAGTTACACCGCTTTTTATTTGAATGATAAATGTTACATACGCCGCCAGTATCTCAATGGGAAGAGATGAACAAGAGAATCAAGTCCATCTATTTGGTTTGATTGCTAATTATTATATAGGCAATCACAGCGATTGTCTATTTTGTGTCATATTTCTTTTCATCCCGTAGAAAACCAAGAACACTACCTAAATTAAACTCTTTTGTTTGCAAGTAGTCAGACGGTACCGAAGGGTCCGCATAACCACCCAGTTTGTAGCTAATAGGGGAATAGATGCTTTTAAATGTTTCCCCGTTTCCCTGTGCTGTTTAAACAATGCGTGTATACGTGCAGTCGGTGTCGTTCTAAGTTTCCACGGATGGGTTCCAATGGGTTCTCTGATGCTTAAAGCCCGCTTGCTATCCCGTAAATGCTTCTCCCACGAGGAGATCCCGAAAGGACCGCCATTAAGCATTCGGAGCATGCATCTGTGTGCCCAGATAGTACCATGTTATTGTCCCAACGCTGACTTATAGTTAAATGCATTGAATTATTGTCAGTGTTAAATTATCAGCGTTGAAACTGAATTGATTTTTGGTCAGATTTTAAATATTGAAAAACTGATGGTGGCAAAGCCTTGATTCAATGTTGATATAAAGTGAAACATTGAAGATCAACGTCGTTTCAACCTTTTTGTCTGATATGGAATCAGTGTCATTTCAGCATATGTGTGTTATCTGGGTTTGGATTCCTTTGCCAGCTACCTCGACTGTGCAGTATCCAGTTGTCCAACTGTATAGCCTTCACAGTCTTTACAATACATCACCTTTGATGACACTTCAAAATAAGCTTGGGTTGCACGACATTTCAATGTATTATTACTCACCTTGAGCAAGAGTGTATTTCGTCATACCAGTTAATATATGGACATCACTATCAGTTTCACGAAGAGCGTTTTATTTAGCTTCTATTCGATGTTTTTCTTTTCCACAGTAGAAAACCAAACTTGTGTATGTGTGTATAAGAAATCGTTTCCATATTTTCTGTACGAAGGCATGCTGATGGAATGAAAATGTTGGTTTTCTGAAACCCAGGGCACTTCCAGGTCACCGTAACACCTAATGCTGATTCCAGAGAGAAACATTGTCTATATTTTATGCCTTAAGAAGGGAGGAGTGCTTGCACAAGAATATTAAAATGGCCCCAGTGGCTGTTAAACTACAAGAGCGAAAGTAAAGGAACAGTTACTACTGAGCAGGACTTCTTATTGTAACTATTACGTTATTGTTATTTCGCGGGATTACAGGATAATTTACATTACTCATGCAAATCTGCTGCGTTTTTAAATCACGAAATGCCTAATGATGTGTATTTCTATGCTGCTCGTTCAGAACTTTTTTTTTTTTTTTTTTTTTGCGTTTTTTTATGTTTTTATATTTGGATTGAAAAGCTAACAGACCCCGGACATTAACAAGGGGTCAGGTGGTCGCTGGACGAAAAGATCTATCGGGAGGCCGAGGGCCGTAGCGTAGTTCTGATTTGATTGGCTAGCCGGCAATAATGAGGCCACGTCAAAGCCGATGGCCAGCGCGAACCCAAGAAAAAACACAATTGATGGAATATTGTCGGAAAGTAGATTGGAGATAGATAAATAAAAAAAAATATATATATATATGCATTGCTTGTGGTAAACTTGATCATTTTATTTTTTTAATATTGCACTGTTGACTGTGATGTTAGTTGTTGGTGTCACACCAACATTTTATTTTTTTCTGAATAGAAAAAAAAGGAACACAAATACTATTGTATAAAAATTCCAGGATCAATTGTTTTAGTTAATGTGCTACTTCGTAAAACGTAATGTTTGCGAAGACGTTTGTGTATCTTTAATCAGCTGTTATACATTATATATGACGTCATATAAATATAATGGTTGAACAATTAATGAGCACTTTTTGTGAAGTGCTGTCCCCCGTTGTTATTAAAGGGAGACCATATATCTGATGGTAAGATCGTTGTAACAAAACGTTGCATGATGCACAACTGTTTTACTTGACTGTGTCATAACATTTATGACATAAGAGTAAAATGAGTAGGTTTAATTAATTTAGAAGTGCTGAAGTGTCTTTTTTTTTCCTGAAACAAAAGATTCACGAGACATGCAGTGATGGTCTTGTGTGCTGTGGATGTTCTGATATGTCTGCTTGTTTGTGGTTTAATTTGTATTGTTTAAAATGTAACACTGTGGTCATATGTGGAGAGATACCATGTGCTGTAATTTTGTACGTTTGTATACAAGTCAGTAAAAAGGAAAAAAAAAAAAAAAACAAACTTGTGCCGAGTGTATTCTTCTCCTCCCCACCTCTTCTTGAGTTGCTAGGAAACAATGATTATGGGATGGGTGTGGACCTGCAATGGGAAGCCTTACAGGTCAGAATGCTGTTCCCTCTCCTTCCGATGACGGTTATTCTCAGAACCACGCATCCTGTCTTAGTTCCCCTTTATCCTGCACACTTTTGACACTTGACCAATAAGAAACATTTTTAATTACTTTACTACAATACATTGTAGCCTGTGAAAAATTACCTATCTCTTATTACATGCATTTAAATGTGTATGATATTCACAACTCCCATGTGGTGAATTACTGAAACCTAAATACATACGGAAGGGTATTAATAGACTTTGCTTTCATCTCACATGCTGTCTTTGTTTTCTTTGATGGATGTCTGTTGTCACAACAAAACTCCAAGTTGACATAGAAGGGGCTGGATCAGGTGTCTGTTTCTGTTTTATTGTTAATGTTGTGCTTTACATACATCATTATAACTCTTCGCCCACTATTTCTTACTGTTTTCTTTAGTAACAATGCCCATAGACCTGTAATAACAAATGGAAAGTGGTTCATATTCTCAACATGCAATCTCAGTCAAGTCTGCTGAATAGAGACATATTGAATGTACCTGTAATAAACATGGGCCTCTATAGTCCCCAAGAAGGTTCACTACGTGTCAACGGTCACTCAATACATTTAACCAGCCTATTAACATGAAAAAAAGATGCAAAGTCACTATAATCTAAAAGTTCTCATCCATTCCTTCATGGACCACTTATGGTACAGTGATGGAATAGATTGAATTCAAGGAATGACTGAGGGTGCACAAAGGGATTGTTAAGAAATGCCATGTGACATGTCATATAGGCATGAATTTGCATTTCCCAGTAAACATAAAATAGTTATATGGAACATAGCCAAGAAATCTTCAAAGCTGTAGAATAGTTCAAATAAGCTTCATGCCCATGTTGACACACCAGCCAATGGTCTATGTAATTTAAAGAATCAGCTGCTGTAGGTCATGTTTAGTCACTTTAGACTTCTCAAGTGAACTTTGACCTAATTTTTGTTACTTGATAATGACACGACCCTATAAATGTCAGTAAAATCCTGCAGGCCACAAATTCTGCAGGCTTCTTTACCGGGAAAGTCTGTGTCTATCCTTTCCAAAAGGAGATCTCCTTTGCAGTAACAGTGCGCACGACTCCTTACAGAGGGAACAGAGTCCCAATCAAGGGGACGTTACCTCAGACCATAAGTCTCCTTTTTATTCATTCTCGGTCTTACACGTAGTTCCTTCTTTAAGCAGTTTACATCATTGTGTCAGATTCTGGCCAATTGAATCTTACATAAACTCCACCATCCTTGTCCACTGCCCTGCCCTGATTCTTTTTATTATTTGATATAGAAATGTGGCCACCTTTGTCGACTTCATCACCGTTAGGACTAAACATGGCCTATGGCGATTGTCAACTGGTCCATTTTGCAGCCTTATTCTCCCGAATGGTACATTACGAATAAGCATAACGGAAGTGTTAGCTCAGATAGTTGTTACAAAACGAACTGATATATTTTACCAGTATTTGTTGACTGATAGAATGTAACAAGAATTAGAGTGAATCAAAAGCAAGAGCAATCCTGTATCACATTATAGTGAATGCAGAGAACGTCATCTAGGTTATTCAGTTGTCAGTATATATGAAAGGTCATGGACTGATATGTGAGTACAGGGCTCCTGGGTCAGAGAATGGTTTTGACGGTTTTTGGGTTTTGTTTGCACTGAAACCTACCTACTCTGTTAGCTGGCAGGATGGTTGGGGGCCAGTTATGTGAATTTACCACTGCAAACGGCTTCAGGATATTGCATAATAGCTTCTTTACTTATTCGTGTAAAGTATAAGGCGCAAACTCCCCATTGTGTAATGCCCCAGACCAGATGGATAATATGGCAGCAACTGTCAACAGTGAAACGTCCATGTGCCTCATATTTCAGTTATTTATTGTACGAGATATATTTCGCATGACCTGCAAGCAAGGACACTCCTTAAGTAAAATGCATTACAGCAATCCAGGAAGTTCTTGGTTTACACCGCAGATTAAAATAACAAAATATCAGAGGACTCTGTAGGCGAGAGATGTAGGAACTTCATTTCTCCAGGTCTGCTTAGGCGAAACTTCTTAGAGTAATTTAGGAAGCTCTTGATTTACGACATGGATTTAGACATAGGGACAGACATCCTAATTAAGCAGCGATTGTTCGGGCTGTCATATCTTTGATTAGAGTGGTAAGTCAGCCGTTGTTAACTGCACATGGTCATTGCACTACATGCTGAGATTGAACAAGACTTGGCGCTCAGTGTAGAGGATAATGGGACATTAAAGGAAAGAGGGACAAAGACAGCCTGTGTTTTCCCATTTTTGTTTTCAGTTCTTGTCTGTTCCTCTCAGTAAGCAGAGTTGAATTTTTGCTGTAATTCTTCTATTGACGTGTTTTGTAAACATCTAGTTTTTATAAAGGATTTATGTCAATTCTGAACACGAAAATAATGGTTTTCGCACAAAATGATTTAATGTCACTAGTGTACTGTAGGAAACGAATGAGTGTACACTGAGGAAGTAAATAAAATTCATTTCAAGTTGAAAGACTTGCTTTCATCTTGGGCTATCAGCATGCACCACAAAGTGAGCTTAAAGCTCATATTAACTGGTTTTGAAACTGAAACTGAAAACCAAACTACAGCTTACAGGCTCAAAGCTCAGTGTAGAGACTGATAGGCATGAAGTCAAAGGCAGCCTGGTGATTATGGAAAAACAGGGGGAAACGTATGATGACAATTGAGGGAAAGTGTCATTTAGGCAATTTACAGTATGCATTTGTATATTTTTTCTGTTTATTGAAATGCGTATGATCCACAGCAGCTGTCAAGGTCAGTATGTTAAGACATAATTAATTTATATTGATTATGATGCATTGACCTTGTGCCGACATGGCTGAGGGGGTAATGATCATTGACATTTATTAAATATGGCAGCTGCTTTTGAACTCCAGACAGTGCCTGGTGCCAGTTCAGGGCCAATTAAGGTCTTGCTGTAGGCAGGATGAGTAAAACGCGAGCTGTGAAACTGAGGTGTCTGAAGGCTGGATTCTGAGAATTGAGGCACCCAGGTGTTAGTGCCATTTGGCCGAGGCAAAGATTAAGGTGGACTGCGATTGGAGGTGGAGTGGAGCCGACGTCGGGCTCGTTCGCTCTCAAAGGCGGCGTGTTCCCAGCTTCTCTGGGAATCTCTGACTGTGACACACAGATCCGTAAGGCCTGCATGGAGAGACGGAGAGAGTGACAGAGGGAGAGACACAGAGAGGGGGAAAGAGAGACAGGTGGCTGGGCCGGTCTTTTCTTGCCCTCTGCTCCCGCTTTCTTTCATTCTTTCACTCCATTCTACATTCTGCAGCTCAATCACTGGCTCATTTTTCTATCCCGTCCTCCTTTGTCCGTGCTGCTCAGCTCGCTTTAGGCCTATTCATGCCCCAGACGGCCTGCCATTGACTGGAGCCCCAGCAGCGCTCCCCCCTCCCCCCCTCCCCGCCACAATACCACCCCGTCTCACCCCGCCCCTCTCACGCACTCGGCAGCTGGTATGCTAATGAGCACAGGAGCAGGCGAGGGAGAGGAACAGAGAGAGGAAGGGGTAGCTCGAGTCGGGGGTCCAACTTTCACAACTCAATGGTCTATCGGGGGCCCAGAGCAATGGACCTGTTGCACAAAAGGAAAAGCAACCCCCCCCCCCAAAAAAAAACCCCTTTACCCACATCCCACCTCCCCTCTTGCTTGACCTGTTCTTTCTCATTCAAATCTATTTTACACCCAGAATTTAAAAAAGGAGGGGGGGGGGGTAGCTGCAGACTTCACAGAGGTGTGTAAAGTAACCCCAGTCCTGGCCTCAAGGCCTGGGAAGAGGCACCATGTGGCCCAGCCTGGTGTGGGGGGGGGGGGGGATTTGGGGGAATGTGGGCTATTACTGGTAAATCCATTAAAGTATGGGAACTTAAACCAGCCAGGGAGTGCGCCCGCCCCCCCCGCCTAAATACCCAGACAAATGCATCTACCAACACATAGAAAGATATATGTGTGCACATGTTAATTTACATCTGAACGAGGGCACGGCCACACATAGGTGCACACAAAAAGGCTAAACGCTAGTCCATGCACACGCATATACTCAGGAGATGAAGATACAAGGCAGCCTCTGGCAGCCAGCGATTCTGGGTAGTTTATTTTACAGTCATGTGACATGCAGGAGGCAGACTCATCATGAGAATGGCTGAAGGAGGAAGAGGGAGAGAAGGACGAGTGAGGTTAAGGGGATAGCAAACAGTGCAGTGTGAATTGGGTGAAGAGGTGGGGGCGTGAGAGTGAGGTGGGGGTCAGGGGCCGCAGCCTGACAGTTGAAGGGGCCCCATCTACCCAAGTCAGCCCGGGCTGTGTGACCCTCTGACGCATAGGGACTGCAAGACTGGTGGGACATCTGCTTGCTGACAGTGAGGGTGCAGGACGGCCCATATGGAGGGCCTGCACCCCCACCCGCGCCCCCCCACCGAGCTACCTCCATTCCTGCCACATTGCTGCACATCGCGTCCTGCTGCCAATGCCTTTGTGCAGGTAGCTCCCTCAGCACACGGCTCCAGCACTGACCCCTGCAGGTGGGAGGAGGAAGGTCACGGTGCAACAGGTGATGGGGCCACGAGCTTGCAGGCACAGCCACCGCAATCTGCACGTGGGCAGTGCCGCGAAAGGGAAGGAGGGGGACAGAGTGGGGGAGGGTGATCGAAAGTTCCAGGGCATCCGGCTAATACTCCAAACTCTTCAAACTGGTTTACGCTTCTGGGTGTTAACAACATGGGGACAGTAGATCTCTTGAGTGAGGTGTCAACCGTGAGGTATAAATTAGCATTTCAAGTGCCTCATGATGACATGACTTTCTACTTTCAGTTTCACATACACCCAATTTAACAGGTGCAAAACAACCGTTTTATTTTTAAATAACAATCAAACCAGCATGGCTACTTCCCCTGATAACCCCAGCTGTGTGTGTGTGTGTCTGTATCATAACAGATCATTTATTTTGAGCATTATAGGGCGTCAGAGGAAATAATGAGAGGACACCTGGTCACTAACCAGCTGAATTTAACTGCAACAATGACAAAGTAGTAGCAGATATTTAACCGAGTCTTAGTATCACTATGATAAAGATTCATAGAAAACACGAAACAGATTACTGACCATTACTGGACATCGATTAATACGTATGATACATTGATATGACACTAAGTAACCTGTATATGGGATTTTGCATTAAAACTATAGGTAGGTGCAAAAAGGTGAAAAATGAGAGAGGACAGTAATAAGAATTTTAAACTTATGGTGTATCAAATAGAAAGGAGGCAGCATAGAATGCACAGAATCTAAGATAACACTGTTCATAAATGGAGGTAACAGACAGGGGATGGTTATGCTGATTTCATTTGGGATTGAGGCGTAAGGCTGCGAGAGAACATAACAGTTATCACTGGGAAGGAGACGCTGAGAGCCCATTCAGACATCGAATAGCTCTAAAGCGACACTTCAGGCCGGAACGGGTGATATCACACAGCATGCAGAGAGCTGCTGGTGCTGGTATGCGTGGTGTGGAAAGAGGAGCTAAGCCTTCAGGTAGCAGGTACTTTAGCAGATGCTTTGGATAAAAGCGACGTGCATTTGAGAAAGCAGACTCGGCCCCTCACTGGAGCAACTGGGATTAAGGATGTTACTCCAGGGCCTAACTGTGAAATCACTCAGCCCCCAGCCAGAAAAAATTTCCCGCAGCGTCCAGCAGCGATATGTATCCGTCCTTCTCGGTAAATTTTGCCAACTGGGAGTGTTGAACCAAATTTCAAGGGGGATTTAAATTCAGAATTTTACTACCTGGCTACGTGCCTGCTGCCTACTACAGGATATGACCCAGCGACCTTCCGTTCGTCGGCAGAGGGACCTAAACCACGTGGCCATCCCCTTAATACAACACTCACTGTTTGGGACTCAAACCCAGGTCAGCACTATACTATGCAGGACCCTATTGGATTTGAATAATTGTGTAATGGTTCTGAAACCCAAAGCGAAACCACAATGCAAATGTTCACAATCTTCTGGAACTGCGATATCCCCACCCCCCCAAACCCTGAGCTGCTGTAGATGCAGCCTGTTCAGCTCTAATTACATTACTAATCTTACAAACTTTTCATTTCACAATTAATACTATTACACATGTAAAATTATTCTTCTACTTAAAGTTAGAACAAGCGGTATATTTTGCAAATATTACACATTACATGTACTGTCTTCCAGTTGTGTCACATGACAATTTCGGTCCAATCATGATCAGGTGATCACGCCAAGAGCTAGGCTAGCTTCCTTAGCTCACAATGCAGAATAATATCCCGAGACTAATAATATCCTTGCGATGGGCTGCCCCCCCATCCTGGGTTGTTCCCTGCCTCGTGCCCATTGCTTCCGGGATAGGCTCCGGACCCCCCACGACCCAGTAGGATAAGCGGTTTGGAAAATGGATGGATGGATGATAATATCCTCTAGGCACATTCAAGTCAGCGGTAGGGGAGCATTTTAGTAATCCACTGGAGTATAGGGACGACAGTCGAGTGGCAGGAAGAAAGGACACCATTTGTTATGCTTCAAGAACTTCCTCAGCTGGCAGGCAACACTTAAAATATGCAAGCAGATATCAGAAGATGCAAGGCAAAAGACTAATAGAACCCAAAAATTTTTCCCCATATCTTTTATTCACCACCCACCCCAAACAACAGCAAAACAAAACCAAAAAGCCGAGGTATGAAATGAAATGTGCTTCAAAATCGAAGTCTGAACCGAACTGTGAGTTTGGAGAATTGTTGCGCCATTAGATTTGAACCAACAACCTTCTGCAGCAATTCCTGAGATAGCAATAAAGGTATGAAAAATAAAATGCCAGCTACCAGTAAATACATCCAGTACTATTCCTTTTGTAGAGGTTGCTGGTTGGCTCTCACCGCTCAAGGTTTCCATCTCACTCACACGGTTGGTCTCTGGGACCCAAATCACTTGAACCGAGACCACCAAAAAATGAACGTATTTCGAAGGAATGTGCTGTTCAGGGTGAAATGACGGGCCCGTGGATCCTTCTGTGATGGGAAAGGGGAAGTATCCTTCCGAGAATGTTCTCGTAAACACAGACTGTTTGCTGGGACGGCACCGGGACCGCAAACGTAAGATAACGCGGGGGCTCGCCGAAACGGGGCTGCCATCTGGGAGAGAAAAAGCAGCTGTGTGCATCCCCAAGGGGGCCCGCGGGGCCACAGCCAGAACGAGCAAGGCTTCCCGGAGTGGGCCGTCTGGGCAGAAGCCTGCAGCCCAAGAGAGACCCATCAGAAAGGGCAGGCCTGTGAATCCGATCGAAGCCATCTCTGTAATCTCTATATCTCCCTCGCAACAGCTGGAAAACACATCAGTAGCCACGAGGGGGGTCACACAGAGGGGTAGAATAAGATTCTTCAGGTTTCCTCTTTTCAGTGAACTGAACAGAGCACACTGATGGAAAATAAGGCACATTTGTTGCCACCTAAAAACATACCAGCCCATACAAACTAGTAGTTACACAGTACTACAGAAATTAATAACTAGCTACATAAATAACAACAATAACAACTGGCCCTGCTATTTAAATTGGATGTAAAATATCATAGCATCAGGTGTAGGAAAGCAAAACTGGGCCTGATGGTTGAACAGACTGCAAAATGCACACAAATATTCAGTGAAATGCAGTGATGAGATATTATTCATGTGTTCTGTCACTCCAGTTGAGGACATAGGTCTCCATCAGCAGTGAAGCATGCATTGGCCAGAGTCCTGACCTGGTTTCTGGTGGAATACATGAAGGTGAATCCCACGTTCCAGAGGTGACAGAACGAGCCTGATTGTGGTGGTTCTATCTCGGCTACATTCCCAACAGATGCTATTCCCAGCAGTGGTGCGTAAAGATGGGGATCTCCAGGTCCTCCGGGGGGGGGGGGGGGGGGGCCGGGCGCCCGGGGGGGGGGGGGGGGGGGGGGGGGGTTTTTTTTGGACCGTGGATTTTT
>JAODJX010000042.1:32162427-32176009 GCA_026776945.1 Isichthys henryi
CCCCCCCCCCCCCCCCCCCCCCCCCCCCCCCCCCCCCCCCCCCCCCCCCCCCCAGCCGATCCCGGAAGTGATAGTTATAATGTCTTTCTCATTATAACAAGGAAGTGGGCAAATTTTATTTTTGTCACGGTAGCAGCAATACATTGCCATAAATAACAACAGATATTGTTGCAGCTAAAATTTCCTATTATTCCTGTCATCCAGTCAACACACTATATGTATAGTAACTTGTATATTCATATCCAATATCTGTATGTGTCATTCATCTCTGCAATTCCCATACTGACTGTCCACCACATATGATTGTTCTTACACTGGGCAATATCTACTATATATATGTACAATTGTACATTTATATCCACTTGGTACAATATCTTTATATGTATTGATGCCACTGCCCATGTCATATGTGCAATATGTGTAATTGTGTACACAAATCTTTTCACAATTTTCTTTCTTATTTATTTCTCTTTTATTATAGCATATTTTGGTTTGTCTGTTCTATTTTAGGCTGTTGTAGCAAGTAAATTTCCCTGGTGTGAGATCACTAAAGTCCTATCTTGCCTTGTCTTGTCTTCCGTTTCATAGTCTCTGTGTAGCAGACTCTCTGGGGGAATCCTGCTCTGAAGCTATTGATGACTAAATGTAACGAGGCAGTAGGCAGCTGTAGCTGCATCACGTAGCATGGGTGTGTACCTACACTGACGTTGCTGTTAACCGCATCTCAGAGCATTCTGCAGTAACACAGCCACAATGAACAGCCTGCATATTGACAGAGGAGGTTAATGTACATGAGGTGAGTAGAAGCTGCTCAGGGTTGAATGTCATTTCCAACCTCCCGTTCAGTCACTTTCATTAGATTTAAAACTACTGCTTTGCTTGTGAAACACTCCATGAACTACCATTGTTTATTTTTATTGTATCGATTGTTGCTGGTGGACTACATTGATTGGGCAGAGTCAGCGTTCAGGAGGTCCGTCTCATTTCAAATTCAGCTTAAAACAATCAGAAGCAGACAGGTTCCTAAATGGTGCAAATCAGAGGAGAGTCAACCCATGACAGAGGTTAGTGTCAGACCTTTCGGTGAGCATGGACCAGGGAACGAGGGATTTATTAGCGAAATCGATACGGAACACAAGGCAGAACACGTAATGACGCTAATGACAGGACTCTGGAAAGACCCACAGGGAAGCAATTAAATACACAGACTCAATTAGACAACACTAGGAACAGCTGGTAGCATGGGGATTCCACACAAGGTTAACGAGGGGGCGTGGCACACAGGAGGAGCACCACGATTGGGACGTGACAGAGAGGAAAAGTGTGTCCTCTTGGTGCATAAAGTGCATTTGTGCTGAGGCTTTTGGTGCTATTTTCCGTGCAACATGGTAAACGTACTTAAAAAGTCAAAAGAATAGACCCACAGTTTAATCAAGAAACAGTTTAACCCAAAAAGATAAACGGTAAAGGCTGTATGCTTAATAATTAGTCAGTATCGGCTTTTAAATTGCATAAGGCTTGTTAATTTAAGACATCACGCTGACACACACTCAGAGCCCCGTCACCTATAAAACCAGCACAGGCGTCTCTCCTCCAGACTGCCTCTTCATGCAGGCCAAGTGGCAGTTTGCTTTGGCTGATTACCAGCCGGCTGAGGAAGCAGATCAATGGGGGGCACAGCGTCTGGCTTTACTTGTGCGTTGCGTATGTGATCCACACCACGTTGTGCCTGCAGAGCTATTAAGACCAGAGAGTGGTGCTACTGCTCATACACGCCACTAGTATTTTTACTAAAATTTTACTTTTGAAATGTATGAATATCCCGTCCAAGGTCTTGTACCCTGTGCTGTCTGGGACAGGGCCCCAGACCTCCTGCTACCCTGTTCATAATAAGTGGTTACAAAATTAACATACATACAGTATATCAAGTGATTTGAGAATCCTAACCTCATAAACGTAGGCCTCTCTCCATTTACCATACAGTTTAAGTTTAGGCTGTGTTGTAAGATGATTTTGCATATGGCATCTGTTTCAGCTGTAGGTTTATGTAACACATCAGCAGTATCATTGCTGCCTCTTTTCATGTGGTCATATTTGTATATTCATGACATGGAACAGGAATATTCTTTTTACCCATAAGATCAATGTGGCATCTAGAGGAGTATTTCCCAATCCGGTCCTTGGGGACCCCTAGCCGGTCCACCTTTTTGCTCCCTCCTAGCTGCCTGCTAGACCGTTCATTCTCATGTAGAAGACATTTTATAGCCACAGTGGATGCGTCCCACAGGGCGTGTGCTATTTCATTCAAAGCAGACACAGACATGTGGTGGGTGTGGCCGTATGGTCATACTGTATGATGACCTTAAAATGATTCATGTACGGGTTCATGTGATGTTCTCTACCTGGGCCCCATTGCCTTTGTGTGACAGGAAGTGCCAGAGCTCAGCCTGGAGCGGTGGCTGAACCGCTGGAAGAGGTTTGGGGCCAATCGGACCAAAGTTTTCGCTTTCAACACTCCTGCTTATGTTTGAGTAGCACTCATTGGCTTTTAAAGGGCTTCGGGTAAAGTGAGTTTGCCTGTGTGTGGGTCAGCCTACTGGTTCCTCAGGAATGCCTCTCAATTATTGATGATGCTGGCGATTCCATGGATTGTCACTATGAAATGAAGGTAACTTTATGCATGTGTTCTCTAGAAGTGAATGGGTTGAAGGAACAGCTCAATCTGTAAAAGACAGAGAGGAACACTGAAGGCTCTCCAGCAGAATTCCTCCATGGCCATCTCAAGTAGGCTACACAAAACTGCAGACCTCAGCTGTCTACCTCCCACAAGCCTGGAAAGCACTTTTACACATGTGTTGCCTCTAGGGTATGCAGAAGCAGCGAAAAGGAAACAGTTTTACAGATCAAAAACGATGCACTTAACATATGCTTGTCCACTTTAGGCTCCTCTGTGAGTTATATATGAGTTAGCAGACTTTTCATGGATGAGGTCTGCTTCATGTCCACTAAGCAACACTTGAGCAATTGAACAACAGCAGCTGCACACATTTAAACTGGCATTGAAGGTCTCTTTCCTGGCACTTATTTTTCAAGAAAAAGGGAAAATAGTCCAGTTTTTTTTTTTTTTTGACGCCTTTGGTCTTTGGAGCAGACGGCTCTCGACAAACTTAATAATACAGTGCTCCCTGTTTGGACGGTCAAAGGCTGGAAGATTGTAAAATTCAGTTGTAAACTTTATGAGAGATGCAGAGTTACACAGCAATGAAGATTTGCACAAAAAAAAGTCTATTTGAATTGAGTTTTCGAGTCTTGAGTTTTATGTCGTTCTTATCCATGTATTATTGGCATTCCATCTTTGCCATTTCTTTGCCTCTTAGCATGTGTTTGCTTTAGGGAGGGGGGATGCACAGCATCCGAAAGGGTCACTAGAGGGAGCTAGAAGACCGAATATTGAAATGCATTGTCTTAAGAAGCTGAGAAGGAGCCCTACCAATGTCAGTGTAACTATAAGCTAGTCCATCCATTCCTTGACAGACATTTACTCAAATATATTAAATTGTATTTTCCAGCTACAGCTGAACATGATTGATGAAACTGTAATCTTGTATATTGCTGTTGCTAAGCGGTGGGATCATTTGTTCTAGTGAAAGTAATTAAAAACGGAACCTGCATATGGATAACAGAAGGTTTGGAATATAACTTTCCAAATCATAAAGTAGGGTTAGATCTTGTAATTATTTTGTACATTCCACTGATGTTATTACATTTTTTATTCAGTTCTGAATTTATTTGGGTCAAAGGAGAAATGAAATTATTATTATTATTTTTTTTTTTATCATAATCTGCCCGAAATTGTTTCCTTTAATGATCATTGAAGATTGGCTTCTTGGAGCATAGTACTCATCATCAATGGCAAAGTCAGCTTTGTATGGTTTAATGCAAAGAATTTTCCAAGCAGGACCCACATAAAGAGAATTAAAACAATTCAGAGTTGTACTGTATTGGGGCCTTGGATCAGGTCTGAGGTTTTTCCAGGGAAATGGCATCCAGCATCTATGTAACACTGCCACATACCATTGTAAGGAAAGTAGCACCTTGTGTTTGGCCAACTGTGTTTGTGGTCAGGATTTTGCAGAAAGTGGACGAGGGGGTGTGGTTAAATTTTTTTGGTCTGTAATTCTGAAGGGACAAAGTGGATTCTACTCCAAGCATGAAACAGAAAGGTAACTTACACTGTAAAGTAACATGGCTTCCTAGGAAAAATTCGATTCTATGAATTTTTCCGTCTCAAGATTACACCTGACCATGTCTGTCAGGATGTTCTGTGTCTCTAATAGTAAGTGCAAAAACTGATTCTAAGTCAGATTCAGGCTCCCACATTTACTTTTATTTTATTATAAAGACAGTTAATCGTTATAAAATAATTAATTCTGCGACATGTAGCCTAGTTTCCTTAATTTGAATCAAGCTGGTTAGTTGATGGTTCTTTCCATACCGATCTACATTTTTACCATTTATAGAGATCTTACTGGAGCGTTTCAGTGGTTACAGTGGGGCCTTGCAGTGAATTGAACCTTTGGATTGCATGTCCTATCACACATATGTCACATTTTATCCTGTATTCTCGCAGTTTTCTTCTTTTACATAATGTTTACAATACATGTTTAAAGGAGAATTTTACCTAGAACAATTTAATTTAATCACTCCAGTCTGGTGCTTATCCCACAGGCTCCGGGCACAAGGCAGAGAATAACCCAGGATGGGGCACCAAGCCATCACAGGAATCTTTAATCCTTTGATATTAATCACTAATCCATTCTTTCATTAAGCCTGAGAGAATTCCCGAGGCAAACAGAGAACTTTGCATGTATATTGCTGGTATTGTTCATTCAGTTGATGTGTTCAGCAACATTGTTGTCTTCTTCCAGTTTTCTGTTATGATATTCACAGGATACCCGATATTTGAAATCATCCCTAATCAATTTCTTATTAATCTTTGGTGCTATTAATTTTATAGGACAGGTGGAGAGGATGTTGTGAACCTGGCTGCGAAGCTGCATCCACCCATTTCTCTCCATCACCCAAATAGTGCCCCCATTCTTTCTCCCCATCCTCGTGTCATGTGGTTCTGTTCGCCGTCCCACCCGGAGCACATGGGACTGTCAGCCACTAGGTGTGATTTTCTATCACTCTATGGCAGTGTTTACATCCCTTGTTAACACATTTAGAAGCAGTTCATTTGTAAAACACCATTTCGCATCGGTATACCAGGGTAATGAACAGCCTGCAAACCCAAGGAAGGACTTGACATCAACAGCTTGTCGAGTGCTTGTTCGAGTGTTCAACCATATGTTTTTAGCTGCGTTGATTGCCTGGTATATTTTAAATTAGTTGCACATCTTTGAAAAACCAAATCCCTAATTATAAACCAGATCCATATTTGGCCTATTCAGGTGCATTGACAGAGAAGGGCTTTGGCTGGGGGGGGGGGGGGGAGTGGGAGGTCCAGCTTTCAGACAGAACCAGCTTTGTGCTTCACAGCTGCTACAGTAGCAGCTGAGAAGCTCGAGGGTTGTACCCTGTGCACTTGGCAGCTGGTAGCTGGCACCCAAACACTTTCTGTCCCCTAGAGAATGAGTCGTATTCTTACCACTGATTGACACTCTCCATGGTGTGCAAGTAATATGCCTTTTGGTGGCCTGCTAGATCATATGCTAAAGTCCAAGTCTTCCAGAGAGCATGTTTGAAGGGCACAGCAAAAAAGCCTCATTCTGATGGTTCAATCAATGCAGTCGACGCCATGAGCTGTGCTGAATCGTGCACCCAGGATGCCCTGTAGTCTGCATGCTGTGATTCTGCCAACAGATGAACCGAAATCCTGCACTTCATACCATAAGGACTGTGTCTCTGTGTGGTTGTTATGAAGGGAGTGTGTGCGTTAATGATAAGGTTGAATCGGCGGATCGTCGTTTGTTTGAGAGATCATTTTGGTGTCTTGGGGCACGTATCGATGTTCCTGATGTCTACGTTTACATGTGCACGTGTGAGATTGCAGCCCTGAGCTCAGTGGCCTGGGGGAGATGGCGAGAAGTAAAAGGAGCTGAAAAGTGCTTCACACCAGCCGTAATAAAAGTCTCAGGTTTCCATCCTACCGCGAAGGGGAAACGCAGCCAGGAGAGAGACACGAGCGGCCAGACTCTCCCCTAGACAAAAACACCTTTCTTCAGGCACAGGACCTAAGAGCCTGGCCTCCAGTCAAAAAGCCCTTTGTGGATCAAGGCTTTATTCACCATTGGCTGGAGACTGTTTTGTCTAAGACATGCAGCACATGTTTGCACTCTTTAGCAAGTGTTTAGTGCAGGAGAAAAAGTGGGTCTTCGTGTGACTCTCAGTAGACTATGCTATTCACTTTCGGGGAATTCTGACTGACTTTTGATCATAGAAAACCAAGACATTTTACCATTGACCTGATTTATGAATATGTGAGATTTAATAGGGTGGGGGAGCCGGTCGCACTTTTACGTGTGTGTGGCATGTGAGGTATGAAGTTACAGTGTTTTCCGCAGTGGGAAGAAAATGAGGTTGGGAAGCCCGTAGACCAAGAAGGCGGAGAACCCACACATCGTTATGCGGAAAATGAGGAATTTCAGGGAAATGGGGAATACAAAGAGACATATACCATCTTTATTCCAAAGGCATATCAAAGGTTTAATATTAAATACACAACTTTCTTGTAATAAATAAGCGTATATACATTGGTGTGTTACTTTAAAAAAAGAACAAATTGCAAAAACGTGAGAAACATGGGCTGGTTGCTAATAATAAATGCTAATTTCAAGAAAAGGAGCTCCGTAGCTGAGCTGCGGATCCATCATTCATTGGAACAAAGTTCTCTGCTTACTGCTCCAGAACCATTAGTGGATTCTCAGTTTACATCGCAGTGGCTGGACTCAGTTCAGCTGCACAAATACGTGTGAGACACCTTCTAAAATATATTTGGCATCTCGCAATGTTTAAAGTGAGGAGTAAGAGTAAAATGCGTTTTTACAATCCTGTCATTTTTCGACTTTTAGTTAACTGCGTGGTTCCTGTCTCTGAGAGAACAGTGCCCAGAGAGGCTTCCCCACGGGGCCGCTTAAAAGACAATTTATTCAACTTGGAGAGATAAAACGTCTGCTTGTCCTCTCCGCTCTTAAATGTTCCAGTCAGTTTTACTGGCTTGTCTCACTATCTAACCTTCACACTAGATTCCTTCTCCCTGTGTGTTTTTAGTACCTTGTTGTTCTTTGCCACAGCTGGAAATGGGCGAAGCCCCTCGGGAGACCGGGACCGGGGGAAATTCTCTGGGTTTTGTGCGCTGAGAGCAGTTTATGCGAGTCTCTCTCTTGCTCTTTCTGTCTCAGTCGCTTTCTCGGGAGTTCCTCAGCCATTCATTTGCACGGGTGTGTGTTTGTGTGTGTGTGTGTGTGTGTGTGCACTGTGATCACAATCCAAGCACAAAGGGGTTAACTGTGTTGTCACAGAGTCACACAAAGATTTAGTCTTCCTGTTCTTTTTCTTTTTTCCTCTTGACACCCATCTGTTTTAAATCCCGTCTTTTCCCCCTTTCCCGTTACCCCTGTAATTTAACAGGTGCTGGGGTTCGCTGCAGCGGGGGTACAGGGTTACAGGCACGCATCCAAGGCCGCTTGGTGGGCCACTTCCAGACGGTCCGGCCTTTGTCCTTTGTTGAGGGGTGGGGCGCCTGACGTCAAACGAGAGCGAGCGTGTGTTAGCATAAGCGGCCAGTGTACCCAGTTAGAGGATGAGCTAGGCCGGCTTGTGGTGCCTGTCAGTTAAAATGGCTGTAGCTTTTGAGGGCAGAACACCTTAACAGCTCTGCTTGTATTAAACGAGAAAGGGCGTCATACACAGCAGCAGAGGGTGTAGCAGTTGAGCTTTGTAGTGTTGCGACCCGATCCCCCCAGCCGGTTGGTTTTGGGCAGCAGCAGGACGAAGGACACGGCCAAGGAAAGGTGGTAGAAACTGTGCACGTAGGCATAGTCCCACTCCTGCAGGGAAGAACGTGGATAGCATTCTGTATGAGGCATTATCATCAAGACAGACAGACAGACAGATAGATTGATAGATAGACAGACAGACAATTCTCCACATTACAAGTTAATCAAAAAGTGATGTTAGTACTATGTAAATGTAATTCAATAGGTGCACCAAAACTCCCGGTACCTCAAAGTAGAAGCGTAGCATCAACGCTAGAGCTCCAAAGCAGCAGCCCGGCCCCACCTGCTGGGTGTAGACACTTTTTTCTGGGTACAGTCCTTTCTTCTCCTTCATCTTTTGCAGCTAAGGAGGTGAACACACCTTTGTCGTGAGAAACACACCCAAGACTGAACACCTTACCGCCGTAGAGCTTTGAAGAAGGATTAGCTAAGTGTAACATATCTCTCTCGCTGAGCGGATGATCACATGACTGACATGCTGGGATATAAGGTGACACTCACCCATTTGACTGTTATCATCAAAACTGCAGTTCCTATTGGTCCAGAGTAGACACCATAGCCCCAGCGATCCTGGTAGATCCTCACAGCAGTGGTCAAAATCCCAAACATGGTCAGAGTGGAGCGCTTGGGCTCATCAAAGTCACCTAATGCTACAGACACACAAAGGGAGGATGGATTCTCAGCATGGAAGTCAAAATCATCTCCTCACTCGATCAGCCAGCTGCCTGGGAAGCTACCCAGCTTCATCTATCTTGTTCCAACACATCAGGAAGTGGTATGAAAGCCTGATAACTTCCTTCTGACTTAGTCAAAACACTGAATGACTAAAAAGCCCCAGCACAACAGATGAAACGTGAACCTATTGCCTTGCCAATATGCAGACTGTGATACTTCTGAGATGTCCTCACCTAACAGGGTGACCCACATGGATATTGCAGTGCCATAAATGCTGAAATACTCCAGAATCTCGTACTGCATGAAACAGAGGATGGACAGTCCGGGGCCATCACATGCATGGTAAGTCTGTGACAAATCAGAGGGAATTATTTCAACTTCTGCAATTAAAATTAATTTTATGCATCATGATATAATGTTGTTTATGGTTTTTTACAAGTAGTGAAAAAGTTTAAGCGTGACTTATCCAATATCACAGCATCTACGATTGTTACAGTAGCTTGAGACAGACAGATCTACTGTACCATCTTATATGTAATATATATATATATATATCCCAACCTATAAACTCAACGTTAGAGTATATGTCCCAACTCATAGACGTACATGGTGATGCACAATCATACACTCACAGTCAGGCTCTGAAACATCCATGTATGGCGGTAATAGACGCGGCTGGACTCTTACCGCTGTGAAGAACATGGTGAAGAAATAGACCATGGCCTCCATGTGGAAGCCCCTCTTGGTGGCCACACTGGCAGCTGGCAGGAGCACAAGGCTGCTAACGGTGGGCAGCAGCATCTTGGCAATGAAGGAGCCCATCTTGGCGATGTGGAGAAATGTGCCAATCTGCCCGGCGGAGGGGGTGCAGAAGGAAGATCCGTCTTTAAGTGAGAGCGAAGGGGCACGAGCTCTCAGGATGCGTGAGAAAGGGAGAATGAGAAACCTGCAATGGGAAGGAGAGCAGAGTCAGTGCGGCAGCCCTGACAGCTGTCTTCTGAGGCTCTTTAAACTTTAAATGTCCAGCTAGAACTGGAGACCTCAACTGTGCTGTGTCGTCATCGGGGAACAACTGTTTGACGGGAAAAGTGTTGGAGAGAGAGCGAGAGAGACCACTGGGGCCACCAGGAATCTACAGCACGCTTCACAGTGTTCATTCCTCAAACGTACCCAGCAACACATTGCATACAGCACATCCCTCATTCCTGCACAGTACCCGGCAGCAGCCTGCATGCCGCACATTGCTTCACCGTTTGTGCACAGAACTTTGGTTTTGAGGGAACGGGCTATGCAGTCACACGTCATACCGCATGTATGTGTGTCATGTCTTTATGGTCAGTGAGCACAACTGAATGGTTCATGAAGAAAACCAGAGATGGTGTGGATATCTGTGTGTGGGCATCTGAAGGACGTGATTGGAGGTCCCATCTGAGGAATGGACTGCCTAGATTAAAACCAGCATTTGGAGTGCTGACCTCGCGTAGGGCTGGGACAGCAGGCTGCAGTTGCCTCAGTCGGGCCAGTTGTCCCACCTGCCAGTGGAACACAAAGAAGGCATGTGGGATAGGAAGGGGATTCCAAGGGTGGCACTGTCACCCTAACCCTCCTCAGAACTTCACTTTCAGTCCTACATCCCAAAATCGTTTGGAACTTCTGCTTTCTCTAGGTCAGGGGTGTCAAACTCTAGTCCTGGGGAGGCGGATCCCTGTGTATCTTAATTCTTTCCCTGTTCCACCGCAAATGATTCAGCTCAAGAGCTATGTGGTAATTAGCACAAGGAGTTGAATCAGGGGTGTTAAATGAGGGGAAACCTAAAGATGTGCAGCGCTCTGGCCCCCCAGGACTGGAGACCTATGCTCTAGGTGTTCCCAAAGACCTTGAATAAGTAGTGGAATACTCTCTGAAATAAGGACATTTTTTTCCCTGTGTCTAATTACCTGAGTGATTATAAATATTTATTATCTGAAAGATTTTTACTTTGACTTGGGGTTTGAACATCTTCATATGTAGTAGTTGTATATTTAAAATCATGGAACAGTTTTTTTTTTTTTACGGCACTCAGAAACTGATGTGTAGGATGGGGCTCTGAAATAAATGAAAACATTATAGCATCAGTGCTTGTCTGCTGGGAAGTGCAACTGGGATCCCGGGGTTACAGGTCATATAATGGCACTTCAGTGGAATGTGGAGCCATTCACTCTCAGAGCACAGAGTGCACTGGTCTGTCTGCTCTTCTTCAGTGAGAGCGGGGACACATCTGTGCGTGACGAGATTAGCAGGGATTGAGCCTGGACATCATATAAAGGAGGGTAACTTCAAAAAGCACGTAGGACAGGAAAACGGCCAATTTGTGAAAACAAATTCTCAGTGCAAACCAACCAGGTCTTATCGTAATTCAAGATACTAAGAAGTGTTTGTTATGGTCTGCCAGTCAATATCTGTCTAAGGAGAATTAGTAAGCAGGTTCCAAATTAATGGAACACAGAGCAGTCAGTTAGTCAAAAATCCATCAAAGAACACGACTTGACAAGATCAAAATGCTTTGCCTCTAAGAAAGGGAATTTGGAAAGAAACTTCCTTAATCTCTCAGGTTTCCTGTATCCCATCACTTCTGGCTCCTGACTAGGACGATGGTGCAATCTATCATAATACAGCTTCATTAACATTTAAACATGAAATTCTGTTAAAGATTCTGAAAAGATTCTGTTAAGAACTTCAGATTTCTTCCTAGTCAAAGTCAAAGGGAACTTTATTGTCATCTCCGCTATATAGAAGTACACCGAGCGACAAGACGACGTGGCTCCAATTTTACGGAGCACACAGAACAAACGGCACGTAGAATTCATATATATAAATACAACAAATGCGCTATAAAATATTAACTCTAAACCTAAACCTAAGTAGACAAGATAAAAATGTAAACTCTGAACCTAATTAGACATGGAAAATGTGCAAATCAGTTTAAGTTAGAAGTTATAGTGGAATATGATCGACGTCATACTTCTGTGAAGCTTACACATTTCGTCCAGGTTATTCTGGATAAATTTCATGCAAGTCAGAATATTAAACATAAGACTACTTACTAAGAGGAATTACTCATTTGCAGAAGTGACTCAGAACCTGAGTTCTGGCATGCCGCTGCCTTGAGGACGGATTCGGCTCTCAGTGGTTCTTGTTGTTACTTTGAACGCTGCCCCGGCTCCCTGTGCCAGTGAATTTGTCTACCTTGCACTCTCTGTTTGCATGGCCTTCCTGGTGTCGTACCACACTTGTGTATCACAGCTGAACTATCATTGTAAATTTCCCTTGGTGAAAAGTAAGTGTCGTTTTCAGATGGATGGACATCTTTCATTAGACTTTGCTCGATGGGTGTCTTGGCACAATGGCTCGGCCTCTAGCACAGTTGTCTCATATCTCCAGGGTTGGGGATTTAAATCCCACTTCGTGATTGCATGCAGTTTGTATGTTCTTCCCATGTTGTACAGATTTCCAATTTTCCAAGTACCCCAATTTTTTAAACAAGCGATTTGGGGAACAGTCCATAGTATTGCAGAAAGCCCTGCATGCACTGTATCCTTTGCTTTGTGTACTGTGCTTCCGAGGATAAGTTCCAGGCTCCCTATAAACCTATACTGGTTAAGAATTTGGATGAATGGATGGATGGAGGGAGCGATGAAGGGATGGATGTCCTGCATTTCGATCAGAATAGACACTTGTAATTATCCTTTGGATAAAACCGGATGGTCTTTGAACTGCAGTGATTGTGTGCATCTGTGCTTGTCTGTGTGCCTGGGAGGGTATGTAAGCAGTCACCTGCTCAGCCAACCTTTGGCTGGGATCGAGCCTGGGCCTTCGGCCAATAGCTCGCCAGGGGATGTGTATCTCATGATGGCTTAGCTTCAGCGGAGGCAGCTGAGAGGCAGGCAGCCCGGCCAAGGGAGAACAGCGGCTGGCCTGACGCAACCCCACACTCGTAGCTCAGGAATAGAGAAGAAACTCTCCTCACCTGAAAAGTCCTGCTAAAGTTTAGCCATTTTTGCATGTTTTGCGGCATGAGGACGGCAAATATGCAAGCTTAAGGAATGAAACATTTGACAGCACAGCAATGAATAAATGACAATTAGAAACAAATCACATACTACAATTAAGCATTTAAAACGGTTATTGTTTAAGTTAGGTAAACTTAAACTTAATTTACTTAAGACAAGTAAACTTATTTTGACGTGATATTGTGGATGGAAGACTTTCTCCTATCTGTAAATGAGTGTTTGCTTAATAGAGAGTGTAATACACTTTCTTGTGCTGATATACAGCAACGTCCTTTAACGGAATGGCATCCTGAACCTCAAGTGTCATTCCAGACTTGTGTGAGAGATGCAAAGAGCAAAATTCATATCAGGCAAACTGTCTGCATCTAAATTCGTTTCTGTCAAAGGCTGCTTTCTGACTGGGTATTGCTGCCCTCTTTTCGTGCCACCAGGTCCTCCAGTTCTCCTTCCGCTCAGTTTTTCATCATTCTGCTGGGTTTGAGCGAGTCCACCTCAGAACTTTTAGTCTCAACGATTCTGCATCTCTCCCTGTTTGTGTAGAAGTCCCGTATAGTTAGGCATTTGTCTCTTTCTGCCTGCTTTCTGCAATCTCTTGTACCTGTAAGGGATGGTGGCTTAGGGGCTGCCCCAGGAGAAGCAGATTCTGGATGTTAGAGTCTGCGGATGGAGGGGGACAGTAACTTCCTCTCTGTCTGTCTGTAAGCCAGTAGCTTGGCTTGGAGAGTCACTCCTGCTCCACCCCACAGCAGAGCAGCCCTTCTCTTGGCACCGGGAGGAGCTGCTTTCATAGGCGTTCCCCCTGTTGCCACTCTCTCTGCCTGCTGTGATTGGGGGGAGTGTGGGGGATGTAGCGTTGTC
>JAODJX010000042.1:32183320-32200262 GCA_026776945.1 Isichthys henryi
CGATGGGCTGGCCCCCTATCCAGGGTTGTTCCCTGCCTCGTGCCCATTGCTTCCGGGATAGGCTCCGGACCCCCCGCCACCGAGTAGGATAAGTGGTTTGGAAAATGGATGGATGGATGGATTATTATGTCACATTGGCATGCGTGCAATTTTTGTTAGGGGTTTGAGCTTCCGTGTCACTAATCTGCATCAAAATGAAAAGTCTGTCGCTTCTAATCAATGTCCAATGGACAGCAGGCTTATTAAATATACAGCCCATAATGTTTCATTCATCTTAAAAGATGTCTATCAACAGAAATTTTGAAGTTCTCTCTCATATGTTGATTCATTTGCTCTGCTAAGGTGTGGAATCAGAATGGCCGGACCCCCTACATCACCTATGAGTACACGGTGCTACGGGATCCCCTCTCTTCTGCCCCTCTGGTTCAACATCGTTCCGAGACAGTAGAGGACAGGGGGGGTGGAGATACCTCCCCAGGGGTGGGGCGACTGGCAGTCAATGGAGTGGAGCAGAACACGAGTGCAGCCAAGATGGAACAGACATCCAACATAGAAGCAACAAAAGAGCATAAAGGCCAGGAGACCAACGAGGTGTACAAAGGAATAAGTGCTGTGAACTGTGCGCAGGATGGCCTGACCCCATGTCAATACACCGGTGAGCCCATCAATGCGGGTTCACCCCTATGTTCTTCTGCATGTTGGTCGACTCCTTCAGACATACCTCTATAAATGTTTCACACCTGATACAGATAATCGTGTCCTTTGGTAGAATCTCAGTATTAGTCAGCTATGTTGAAACTAAGCTGGTTCTAATACTGAGATGCTATTGAAGGGCCTGATTGCCTCCATTACCGTCTTTCACGTGCACCTTCCAAGACCCTCTACACCCACCTTCAAAGATCTCCAAAGATCCTTCGGCTCCATCATCAAAAGCCCTTCACGCCCACCTCCTTACAGTCACTAGGAAAGCTATCTATCCTTCATGCATATCTGTCCTCTCCAGAACGCAGGCTGCTGAAACTATTTCACACGTCACGTTTACCATACACACAAGAGATAAGAACAGAAAGTGCTTATGGATGGAACCTCTTCTGTCAGGCTATGAGGGGCTATGCATCTTACCTCAGCATACATGCAGTTTGGCCCAATGAATGGTCCAGCAAAGCACTACAGATTCATACCCACAGTATCAGTAAGCGCAGTCGCAGTCACTCTGTACATCCAGGTGCTAGAGTGAAGCAAACACATCACCTGGTTTATCCCAAATACTCTGTATCCCAATGGTGTTTAGAGAGGCCTGTTTCCTAACCCATAATCCACTGCACACCTATTTGCATGCATGCAGAGTGATAACAGTGATCAGGACTTATTCTGTATTGATATCTATTTAGTTGTTTCCAAGAGTAATTTAACTAGGTGTAGTCTTATCTTCTACATTTCTCTTCTCTTCCCTCCCCCCCGCTCTTATTATGGTAACTATATAGAAAGGAATGACTCCAGGTCAGCTGGTGCGACTGGGCCTGTATTCCCCGCTGGCCACGGCCCTTCTGAGGATGTTCCAGACACCGATAACCTCATATGGAGTGTACTGCTGGGCAAAGGCATTGGCTCAGACGAGCTGTTTGTCAACCTCTCAACCAATCAACTGTTGTCCCAAGGAGAGGGACTGTACTCTTCAGAGAACGAGCCTTTAGATCTAGACTATATTAGTCTAGCACATGACAACGTCAATGCCAGCGATGGAACCCTACAAGAGCTCAGCATCGGTCGCCGTCGAAACGACACTGGGGACTTCCTGTTTCACAACCGGACAGCTGTTCCAGGCGTCAAAGGTGGCGCTCGGACTAACCGTACCAGGTATGGTGACTTACTAACAACCAAATGATCTTCAGCTCCATCCTCACTGCTTTCTAAAGAGCCTCTCCACCCACCCACTTTCTCTTCTTCCAAAAGAAATATAAAAATATAAGTATATCTGTGGTGGATTTCCACCGAATATCTGTCCATCTTCCAACTGAACCAACCCCAGACAACACAAAGATAAAAGCCAGGGGGAGGCACCCGAATGGGATGCCTGTCCCCTGTAGGGAACATAAATACACACACATTCACACACTATGGACAATTGCCAGTTAGCCTGGACTGTAGGAGGAAACCAGAATTCCTGGAGGAAATGCAGAGAGAACTTGGAAACTCCACACACACTACAGAGGACAGATTCAATCCCCTAACGCTGGAGGTGTGAGGCAACAGTATCACACACTGAGCCATCATGCCCACTTTCTTTTAGGCCTGTACCAACCAAGATGAAAAACCATCCATTTTCTGTAACTGCTTATTCTATTCAGGGTCGTGGGGGGTCCTTTTACCTATGAGTACAAAGTAGGGAGTAACCCAGGATGGGGCACTAATCCATCCCAGGGTGCACTCACAAGTGGCCCATATGTTTTAGAAGCAAATGAGTAACTCCGATTATCCTCCGCTCTTTTTTGGACTGTGGGGCGAAACCGGAGTACCCAAAGGAAACCCCATGATGATACGGGGAGAACATGCAGACTCCACACACATGGAGCCATGGCAGGGACTCGAACGCTGATCCCCGAATTGTGAAGCAACAGTGCAAACCACTGCTCCACCATGCCGCCAAGATGAACTAAAATTAAAACGAATAAATTGAGAAATGACGAAAAGTGATGTTTGGAGCACACATTAAAAACATAAGAATAGGAGACACTCTTTTCTCCATGGAAATTCGGTTGCCCTTTGGGTGATGCAACTGCTGATTGGTTTGGTCTAGTTTTAGACAACTGGGTTGTTGACTCAAATTTGCTCATTACATTATAGTTTGTTTATGAAGTGTTTATGTTTATGAAGTGGTGGCATGTGGTTTAATAGATGGCTACATGGGCTTCTAAGGCATAGCTTGCTGGAGCCTTGCTGTGGTACCTTTCAGTAAAGTTCTTAGCCTGACCTGCTGTGTGAATGGATACAAAGTATCATTGAACAAGTCTAATCTAAACAATGAAATTTAAATCTGCATCAGTAGGTATGACTAGAACTGCCCACACATGTCTGTTTAATCTGTACTGGGTGACCTGCAGTCATTATAACATTAAAATGTTAGAATGATTTTATATCACATGCAAAACGCAATCCTGCCAATGCAGATATACACATATAGTAACAGTAACACTGATAGTAAGACAAGTATGAAGGAAACACATTCTTATTTAATTGTGTAATATAGTGTCGTTTAATGGTAAAATCCGTAATGTCGTCTGTCAGGAAATATATTCAGGGTAAACCTTGTTTGATAATTATTATGCAATTATTTGACTTTAGCCAGGCCCAATGATTAGCTGTGCAGTAACATATATATATATATATATATATATATATATATATATATATACACACACACACACACACACACACAGACACAGACACACACACACACACAGAAATAGAAGAGTTTTAATTATGCAAGATGCCAGTATATCAGTCTCAGGAACCCTGAACTGCAAATCATCAGGATGGTATTAAAAATGAAATACAGGATAAAGTATAAGGCTTTTAAGAGACACATTTTATTAAGCTGTCTAGTTATTCTTGGACTGGAACTTTGGATCTTACCTCTAAAATATCTTAGAAAGCTTACCAGCATATCCCATATATATTTCTAACTCACTCGCAAAATTAGAATTTATTAGATTATTGAGGTTTTTCAGTTCAAATGTGTATGTACTTAACTCTACATTTTAAAAGTTGGAATATGACTTTTCCCCCTGAAAACCAAACAAAAGTAGAAGTTTTTTTTTTTTTTGCAGAAATAAATATCTATTTCCACCCAAATCCTTTCATGTTTTGTGTATCAGTAAAATTTACACGCAATCATAAAATGGGTATCATTCATTCATTCAGTCTCTCCACCTTCCAGCATATTATCCAGTGCAGGCGGGGGGAGCCTGGAGCTTCTCCCAGGTAGCACACAGCACAAGGCTGGAGGACATTAGAGACAGGATTGCACTACGGTACAAGGGGCACAAAATCTCACACACACACACACACAATCACACACCGTAGGCATTATGGAAATACCAATTAGCTGAACTGCATGTGTTATGCACTGTAAAAAAAAATGTTACCAACTGGTTCTGTACATGATTGTCTGTACCCTCAATGGTCTTCCAATCGTGTAGGTAATTGTTAATAATTAAGGTACACAAACTGGTATCTGCCTCCGGGATAGGCTCCAGACCCCCCGCGACCCAGTAGGATAAGCGGTTTGGAAAATGGATGGATGGAAATTGGTATCTTTTTTTCTGACCTGGATGAATCCTGTGTTACACGGGGAGATCATGTGATCTCCACACACACAGCAAAGGGGTGGAATTTACACCCCAAAATGGTGCTTTTAAATAAGAGTCAGTTTGTTAAAATCCCAAAAACTGAGGCTTAATTTTCAGTCTGTTTCCTTTTATTTGAAGGAAAGGAGGCTGAAATGGGAACTGAAAATATGTGTGGTTAATATGTCAGTGGATACAAAGTGCTAGGAAACCAAGGTGCATCACTTAAAAATATAATGATAAAAAACCTTTACAGGCACGTGCATGCAGCTGTCTTTAAGGAGCTTGATAAGAGGCTCTCCACCTCCAGCAGACCCTCCTGCATTGTGTGGCTCTGGCCCCCGGAGCTGGTGCCGTCAGCTCCCTCTGAGAAACGCACCGGTCACAGGGAGGGGGCGCCTGGCTCAGCAATGCCGGTTTCGAATTCCTTGCCACATTTATAATTCATGTTTGGGCTCCCCCTGCTGCTTGCAGACATCGCCCTGCCAGCCCTGCTGCCAGGGGTCGTTAAAACACGTCGTGTGGTGGGAAGCCCTCTTTTCCTGGCAGGGGAGGGAAGGCCGCAGCACGCCCGCGGGAAGCTCCAGCTGAGCACGTTCGCCAACTAGGACATTCCACTGGCCTCACTGTCTCCTATAGATACAGAGGTGTCTAAGCAACGAGATCATGGATTCAAGCATAGGCCGGTGATGTCATGGCCTGCTGTACATGTGTATGGTGGTGCCAAAAGGCTCAGAGCAGCTGGACTCCCTCGCCGCAACGAGTAAGAGCTGAGGAAGCAACGCCTTTGTTTGCTTCTGGTGAGGAAGAGGAGGATGAGGCTGGTGCTGAAACAAATAGGTTTCTTCACTTTCAGGAAGAGGCTTGGTTCTTGGGACAATAGATATTTTTCCCTAGAAAATTGCATGGAGAGAACAGAACGAGGTGAGACTGGTGTGATAATCAGTGAGGTTACAAGATACTAAACTTTTCCTGTTTAGTGATATTTTAGTTCTTTTGTTGTTGCTGTTCAGCTTCTCATTCTTCTTCACCATCTTCTTCTTATTATTATTATTTAAAATCACATTGTCTTACCAGAATGATTCTCATTATATTCCATTACAGCTGGAAATCACAATGAGGGAATGATATGCCTCAGATTAGCACAGAGGAATCATGTTTGAAGATGCCAGTGTGACCTCATGGTCTCTCTGTCGACAGAAATCACCAGAAGCCCCCGAACAAGAACCTGAGGCTGAGTGCAGCAGACATGTACCGCTGGAAGCTGTCCTCGCAGGAGCCCTGCAGCATGACCTGCTCCATAGGTGTGCTAGCTCACCCGCCTGCTGACTGCTGACCTGTTAACTCACCCGCGCACTCACCCGCGCGCTCACCCGCCTGCTGACCTGCTAGCTTACCCACCTGCTGACTGCTGACCTGTTAACTCACTCGCGCGCTCACCCGCGCGCTCACCCGCGCACTCACCCGCCTGCTGACCTGCTAGCTTACCCACCTGTTGACCTGGTGGCTCTCCCGCTCGCTCACCCGTCTGCTCCCCCACTTGCTCACCTGCCCGCTCACCTGCTCACTCACCCGCCTGCTGACCTGCTTGCTCACCAGCAGGCCAGGAGTTATAATGATGCCATACGATGATCTGTTAACAACACTGCCGATGTCCTTCTGTGGCTAATGGAGTTCAGACGTGTTCTTGTCTCGCCGGGGAGGATATTCACAGAAATAATCCAAGTCATATTCCAGAATTCCCCTGCTAAGACATTTCACAATATATATTGCGTTTTTGCATTTATAAAAATATGTTTATGTAATAATGGAGACGAGCCAGATCAGGCCCCAGCACGGTGAATCTCAGCTCTGCTCAGACTCATCATCTTCCTGTGTCAAATTAGTACTGTAGCTGCTCTAGAAGAAAGGCGCATTTCATATGTAATCCCTCTGTCTCTTTCTTGGACGGCAGGTGTGGCCAAGTCGTTCGCCATGTGCGTGCGCTATGATGGTGTGGAGGTGGATGACACTTATTGTGATGCCCTGACCCGGCCCGAACCTGTTCATGATTTCTGTATCGGGAGAGAGTGTCAGCCCAGGTACAAAGCTCCATTTCAGATTCCTGTCAGCACCAAATAACTTAAAGTTTAAAGACAGAATTTTAAGAACGTTCTGAAATTTATCACTAAGAAGCCGACATTGACCAACAATTGAACACCAGGCTTAGAACTCTTGATCTAGCTGAACATCACATTGAATGTGTATCACATTCTGTTTATGGTGTTTTGGTAACCTCCCCTATTATGACATCACAGTCATCCTGGCAACCACGCAAACACCCTTGCCTCTCCCTTAGGTGGGAGGCGAGCAGCTGGAGTGAGTGCTCTCGCACCTGCGGGGAAGGCTTCCAGTTTCGGATGGTTCGCTGCTGGAAGATGCTGTCCCCGGGGCTGGACAGCTCTGTGTACAGTGACCTCTGCACCCTCGCAGAGCTGGAGCGCCCCCTCGAACGTCGGCCCTGTAAGAGTCCCACGTGTGGCCCCCAGTGGGAAGTGGCAGAGTGGTCTGAGGTGGGCTGCCTCTTCCAGAGGTCACTTAATTTACTAGCAAAAATAACAGACTTTTTAAATACCCACAATCCATCATGTCTAGTGTTGGCCAAATGAAGCTTCATGAACCACTTGCTGCATTTTCTGTCCCCACTAGATGGTGCTCTCTGTTCAACAAAGGGCTCAAAGCATACTCCAAAGCAAGCCAAGAGCGCCATCTAGTGGGGTCAAAAAATACAGCAAATGGTTCATGAAGCTTCATTTGGCCATCACTAATTATGCCTATTCATGTTAGAGAAAGCAGTACAACATATAATGGGTACGCTTCTTTTCTGGTCCCTTCATGAAGCTCACATAGGATGATATTAAACAATGATTTTTAAATATTCATTAATAAAGTAAGATGGATTGTTACACGACAAGACAGAGATAATATGAGGGGGAATTTAGCCCGATGAACTGGTTTTTGTTTTGTCTGTTACTTCTCCCAGTGTCCAGCAAAGTGTGGCAGCACCAGTCAGGTGATGAGGGAAGTGAGGTGCTCGGATGAAAAGAAGACATGTGACATGTCCAGCCGCCCGCCATCATCCAAGAACTGTACGGGTCCGCCATGTGAGCGCCAGTGGAGCGTGTCTGAGTGGGGGCCTGTGAGTATGGGACAGGAAGTGACATCACAGGGCATGCACAACATTGGCAACGGGGCAGAGAGAAACACAAACATGTCACCATACATTATATTTATGAAAGTGAGTCTCTCAATGTCTCGTCTAAAAAAAAGTGACAAGGCCAGATTTTACAATACAAAAGAAAGCAAAGACTGTTTGACAGAATATTTTTGTAATGAAGAATGTCTTTAATAAACTCACTACTGTATAATAAAAAACCATTCCCCTTCCAGTGTACTTGCGTGTGGGATCAGTTTTAGTTTTATTTACAAGCTATTCTTATGTCATCTGATGATCGTTTAACGCTACACCTGACAATTTGCTGTTTGCAACATTTTTAATAATTTAGATTTTATTTTCTTATGTATTTAACATTTTTATGAAGTCATGTAATCAGAGGAGCAACAAACATGTATAAGCAATACAGTCATCATTTGTCATTATAAAATAATAAGTTTTGGATTTTATTTCTGAGTGAATATAGCAAATGTTTGTTGGTGGCTTAGTTCTGCTGTTGTCTCTTGTGTCCCTGTTTGATGACCTCACGACGCAGTGCTCTGGATCATGCGGCCAGGGGACCATGGTGCGCTACGTATACTGCAAGACCCCTGATGGAAGGGTGGTGCCCGAGTCCCAGTGTGATCCAGAGAACAAGCCGCTGGCCGTCCACCCCTGTGGAGAGAGGGAATGCCCCCCACACTGGCTGGCACAAGACTGGGAGAGGGTAACTTCGCTGGGGGAGTGGGAAGGAACGAGGGACGACATTAAATTTTGCCCAAGAAAGGAATCCACACGATAAATCATACTCCATACAGTGCCTTGCAGAAGTATTCACCCCCCTTGGCATTTGTCGTGTTTTGTTGCCTCACAACCTGGAAGTAAAATGGATTGTTTGACAGTTTGCACCATTTCATTGACAGAACATGCCTACAACTTTGAAGATGTATCTCTTTTTTTATTGTGAAGCAAACAACAAGCAGGACATAATAACAGAAAACTTCAGTGTGCATAACTGTTCGCCCCCCTAAAGTCAGTACTGTATAGAGCCACCTTTTGAGGCAATTAGAGCTGCAAGTCGCTTTGGATAAGTCTCTATGAGCTTGCCACATCTTGCCACTGGGATTTTTGCCCATGCCTCAAGGCAAAACTGCTCCAGCCCCTTCATGTTGGATGGTTTTCGCCTTGTGAACAGCAATCTTCAAGTCTGACCACAGATTCTCAGTTGCATTGCGGTCTGGACTTTGACTAGGCCATTCCAACACATTTAGATGTTTCCCCTTAAACCACTCGAGTGTTGCTTTAGCAGTTTGCTTCGGGTCATTGTCCTGCTGGAAGGTGAATCTCCATCCCAGTCTCAAATCACAGGCAGACTGACACAGGTTTTGCTCAAGAATATCCCTGTATTTAGCACCATCCATCTTTCCTTCGACTCGGACCAGTTTCCCAGTGCCTGCTGGTGAAAACCATCCCCACAGCGTGATGCCCCCACCACCATGTTTCTCTTTAGCGATGGTGTTCTGGGGGTGATGGGATGTGTTAGTTTTGTGCCAGACATGGCATTTTCCTTGGTGGCCGAAAAGTTCAATTTTAGTCTCATCTGACCAGAGCACCTTCCTCCATACATTTGGGGAGTCACCCACATACCTTTTGGTAAACTCAAAACGTGCCTAATTATTTTTAATGCTAAGTAATGGAGTGTACAGCTTATTGTGGTCCTACGGACAGATACTCTAGTCTCCGCTGTAGAACTCTGCAACTCCTTCAGGGTTACCTTTGGTCTCTGTGCTCTCTGATTAATGCCCTCCTTGCCCAGTCTGTGAGTCTTGGTGGGCAGCCCTCTCTTGGCAGGTTTGTTTTGGTACCGTGTTCTTTCCATTTGAAGATGATGGATTTAATGGGCTCCGGAGGATCATTAAAGAGTTGGATATTTTTTTATAACCCAACCCTGACTTGTACTTCTCAATAACTTTGTCCCTGACTTGTTTGGAGAGCTGCTTGGTCTTCATGCTGTGATACCTCTTGATTAGTGGTGTTGCAACCTCTGGGGCCTTTCAGAAAAGGTGTGTTTATACTGACAGATTATGTGATACTTAGATTGCACACAGGTGGACTTCATTTCACTAATTATGTGACTTTTGAAGGTAATTGGTTGCAGCAGGACTTTCTAGGGGCTTCATGGCAAAGGGGATGAAAACATATGAAAATACAATTTTAAGTTTTATATTATTTTTTTTAGTCCTTTTTTATATATTTTTTTTCTCATTTCACTTCACCCACTTAGACTATTTTGTGCAGATCCATCACATAAAATAAGATTATGAAACATTTTAATTCCAGGTTGTGACGCAACAAAACATGAAAAATGCCAAGGGGGGTGAATACTTTTGAAAGGCACTGTATGGGTGAAGTAACGAGACTTTAATGATAATTTACGCCTGAAGTTTGCATTGGCTGAAAAGCTGACAGGTGCTTCAAGAGACACTGCATGCTTAAGCACTAAAAACCAGAAATGAATGATACATAAATAATCAATTCCAGTTGATGCATTATTCCTGTGATAATAGACTTTACACTTGTGGGAGTTTTACTTGCACAAAAAAGGGCAGAATGAAAAATGATTGGTTCTGAGAGATAACCAATCAGACTGTACAGGATATGGATATAAGCGACTACAGGAGGCGAGACCAAGACATCTGTCCTGCCTCCTCAAGTTGCTTGGACTTACTTCCTCTGTGTAAGTAAAACTCCCACGAGCTTTACAGATGCTTGATATTGACTCAAACTTGGTATTTTTGCTGCAGGCTACTGTTAGTCTTCCAGAGATACTGCAGTTTGTTGTAATTCAGGTTTGTCTCCCATAGTGCAACACCACGTGCGGCCGTGGTCAGAAGCACCGGATCATTCTCTGTGTGGGAATCACTGGGGGAAAATTCCAGACCTATTCAGATGATGAATGTGAGGCTGACAAACGGCCCCCGGATGAAAGCACCTGCTTCGAGAGGCCTTGCTTTAAGTGGTACACCACGCCGTGGTCCGAGGTGAGCTGCCGTGTCAATGGAGGACTCTCCATAAGGGGGGAGGAAGGGGAAGACTTTCAGGGTTCCAGACACTAGAGGGAGCCCATGAATTTGTAAATAATGGTAGGGTTGATTTGGAAAAGGATGGGTGGGGGGGTCATGTAGTTAAATTTTTCAGAGTCCAGACATATTTTTGTGTGGCCCGGAGTCTATGGATGCGATTTCAAGATTTTCATGGTGGGAAATTAAGAGCCTTGCCTCTGCTTTTGCCACCATAGTGCACCAAGACCTGTGGAGTGGGCGTGCGCATGAGAGACGTCAAGTGCTATCAGGGGCGGGAGCTCGTTCGAGGCTGCGACCCCCTGACCAAGCCGGTGGCCAAGCAGACATGTGCCCTGCAGCCCTGCCCAACGGCACCTCCAGGTAGAATAGGGTTGGATGGTGAGGGAAGCCGCTCACTCTGATTGGATGACTGATCATGCAGCCATTTTTAATTGGATGCCTGCATTCCTGCACAGATGAGAACTGCCAGGACCGGCCCACCACCAACTGCTTCCTGGCTCTGAAGGTAAACCTGTGCAGCCACTGGTACTACAGCAAGGCCTGCTGCCACTCCTGCAGGGTCACTCGCTCCTCCTAGCCCCAGCTGGGTCATGCTGACCTTCCAAGACGTGCCCTGGGACAAAGAGCGCACCCCCTCCCATTCGACGTCGGGGGTGGGGCACAAGCACTGGATTATGGCAGGTTCTTTCCTCACCTAGAATTTAATGCCTCAAATGTGAAAAAACCAACCATAAGGCCGCTGTATCTGCAGTCCTATGGTCCCCTCAGAAATAGTCTACAAACATCAGTGTTCCTTAACTCCTGGGGTGACCAGGGAAGGAGCCCCTTTCCCCTCTGAGGTTCATCTAATTGGGAGTAGTGCAGGTACCAAGTCACGCACCCCCTCTCCCTTTGCGTTGGGCCTTCCCGCCATTCTCAGCATCTTTCTGCCGTCTCATATTTGCCATAGCTGTCCCATGACCGCGGTGTCTCCTTGGGGGGTCGTGTGCCACTGAGCGGGGATAGATATCCATTGACGTCTTTCTTTCTATGTGGGAGAACAATTCGACCTTCTCCAGTTGAGTAGGGCTCAGATGCAAAGGCCAGCAGTGACTTTGATATTACAGATACACAGTTTTGACGACATTCCACTGCCATGGAATGACATGTTAAATTATTGCTGAGTGGATTATACTGCATGTCTATACATTATATTTATGGTTAGTATTGTTTTTGAATGGGGTTTTCCATGATGTCGAGGCTATTGCATGGCAGATGTGCAATATTGAAATAATACCTCTGACTCCAGAAATAAGAACTTGTACTGTATGTCCAAACTGAGCTCTGCTCCTGCTTCCCTGCAACCCGTCCACTTCCCTCCCTGCCTCCCCCCTTTAGCTACATGCATATTATATCCATGTACCCAGGCCATGTGGCCACCAGGTGGCAGCGTGCTTCACTCACCTGCTGTTTGGCAGTGAGGCTAGATCATTGTCTAGCTCTGTGTTGACAGATGACAAAAAAAAAATATTGGCATTAGACAGTGGTGTGCATCAGGGTCTGGCACTTGTGCATAGGCGGTGTAGTGTAATTTCAATAATAATAATTACACATACCACCCCCCCTCCCAGGAGAAAGCAATGCCATTACATATCTATGGCAATCATGGATAATAACACAAAGCCCAAAGGAATAACAAAAAAATAACAAAGAAATAAATGGGGATTATGTAACAGCGTGGTGCTTTCAGCATTTTTGGTGTGGCATCCCGATGGATGGTGACATCATCACGAGGCGTCTAACCCGAGCCTTTAACATCCAGAAGCATTTGTCACGGAAGCTGTGGCCAGGTTGCAGGAACCTTTACCTCACCCTGTCTTAGAACCCTGTTTTCCATTGTAAAAATGCTTTCTTCAGACCTTCGACAAGCTATTTTATTATCAATCAAAATGCACAATGTATCCATTTGTACTTTACTATAAATACTGTAAAATCTCACATCATGTATCTGGCGCTGCCAGAAGACTATATTTCCATATGCATGTTCTCATTATCACTTTCATTCAGTATTTTGATTGCAAGCGTTTTGTTTTTATTTAAAGGTTTGTCACAGAATTTATAATTCAAATTTTCGAGGAAAAGCTCTAAGCAATGACGACTGAAAGGCGTAATGCTGTCCTTAATTGGATTAATAAAATGTAGTTGTTTAATCCCAGGCAGACAGCTGTGTCAGAGCATGTGTCCCAGCTCAGCAGAAGGTGACATGCTTCACTAGCCACATCGCGGGCATCAGCCCCTCGCGTGCTTCCAGCCATGCTGGAGACACACTCACATTTTCCTGGCTGCATGGACGTTGACCAGCTGAAAACACGTAACACAATAGACAGGACCAGCACGACCCTTTTCTGAGCCCTAAGCAAAATTCGATTAGCCCAGTTGCCATTGTTTTCTTTCCCATTCTTTCCATTCCCAGATTGATCAGATGAGGGATCCCCCTTTTGGTTGCTTGGCCACTTAGGCGCAGCCCACGGCATAGATGGACTAACAGTGATGACAGTGTTAGAGTAAATATCCCAGAGACTGCAAACGCAACAACATCCAGAATCAAAATTCAGATAACAAGCTGCACATACGGTATGAATAACAATACCTATCTGATCAGCAAAACAAAGGTGTGTGTGTGTGTGTGTGGATCAAGTCAAGTAGGTTTTATTGTCATTTCTACCATACACACAGTATATAGTGTAATGAGAGAACGTTCCTCCAGGACCATGATGCAACACAAAGAAGGACAAAGACAGAAGCAACATCATAAGTGCAGACAGGACACAAGCTTATATTGCTTATTTCTTATTATGCTTATATTACATTGTGGGGACCAAATATCCCCTGTTATTTTGAACTTGTGGGGATTTTTTTTCAGTGCCAAAAGTCTTGTATTTTGTTTGGTTACTTTTGGTTAGGGTTAGGGATTAGGGTTAGGGTTAGGGATTAGGGTTACATCGACAGAAATGAATGACGATTCCCCACAAAGACATATATACCTAATCTGTGTGTGTACGTGTGAGTGTAAGTGAGTTCCTGTGTCAAAGTGAACCTCAGTGATACTGTGTCACAGCTAAGGGAGTGAACGGCTCGCAGAGTGAGGGACAGCTCGACACACTGCTCGACACTTCCACCTCAGCTCTGCCCTCGGCCAATACAGCTGGCTGACCTGTGACCTGTTTGATGAGGAGACACAATAAGAGAAGCCCCAGAACGGTGACTGACAACTGGTGGACTCCGGTCTGCATCCGAAAAATTGAATCTAGATCATGCAATCATCTAACACGCAAAGAATTGGAGACAACGCTTCTAGAGGCTCGGCACATAAGCATACTACGAATTTAACAAAACCATAAAACACACACACACACATTAAAATGAGTTTCAAAGGTACTTAGGGAACCCTTGTTTTTCAGCTGTCCACACCAGTCACTCCGGCAGGTGTGTCACAGGGACGTCTAATGAAACACACAGCCTGATATCTGACAATCTAACTCATTTTATTTTCCAGAGCAAGGCATGAAATAGCATCATCTACTAAGGCTCTTAAAAATGATCGAACTGCAATGTTCAATACCAAATAAGTAATACATATTTTTTATCGATTCAGTAGGGATGTGTAAAGATGTGTATAATACACAGAACATTTCGAGATTAATGAAGGACATAGAGTTGATCAGACACCTTCTGTTTAGTCACATACGGTTTCTTCCTTTTTCCCCCTAAAATCGCTGCAGTAATGAGGATGATTCACACAATTAAAGTGGTTACATTTAGGCTAATAAATGGTGTATTACAGTAACACCCATATTTACAAATGTGCCCTTTTTCATAGCTTGGCTTTTTGAGTAGGATGAGTCTTTTCAGGATGCAAGCTCACCCACCTGAACATTTTTTTTTTCCATAGGATGATTTTGACCATCTTTTCTGTTTAGTAGGACGACAGAAGCAATATTCCAACTCTTCCAGCTAATTATCATCCACCCTGCACATCTAGCTGGGATACGGCGCCACACCAAATAACCAAGTTCTCAGAGACGAAATCTGGCAAAACGAAGGTCTTATTTTTGCATGCACAGAAATAACTATGGTGTCGTTGACTAGTCAGCAAATATTTTCTGGGATCAGATAAATCAAGCTTTGAGACACATGTTCTCCGCCTTTTTCACATAAATGTTAACCGAAATACAGGCCACTGTCATAATATCATGAAAACCAAATTCAAAACCAGTACTTTAGACTTCCACATGATGGTGATATGGGGCCCTCTAGTGGTCATGAGGCCCTAAGCAGCCACTTAGTACTGCTATGAGCTATACTCAGACATGCGGCAAGTACGACAGAACAGCATTTAAAAACAAACGCAGAAGAACACTAGCTTTAGCATTGCAGTGTTCATGCCGTGCAGCATTTCACCAGTTCAGGGTGAAACAACAATCGAACTTTCAAGTAAAAGCAATAAAATAATGGCGTGAAAAATATCAAGAATTCAGTCCTCAGAAAGAAGCTGCAGCTCCTCCTGACACCAGAATCCGTTTCCAAAATTCCCGTCTGTCAGCCTCTCCAACTCTTCACTGTGAAAAATAAGGCAAATCAAATTCTGAGCCTGACAAAGAATGGCATGATCCTGCAGGTGTGCAACACGCTTCCACCCAGTTCAAGTAAAAAAACTGGGTAAAGTAGATGCAACTGGCCAGGGGCCCAATCCTACACTGCTAAGCGCAGGATGTGGCAACCATTTCCAGTCCCATGATGCTTTGCGAACACAGAACAATCACAAAGAAAGATCACAGTCCACTGAACGAAATGATGATAAACTGATCATGGTACTGCGAAGAGCTTAATTGTCACTTATAACTGAATCTTATTAATTGAAAGTAAAAAAATACACAATTTAGCTAAGTGCAAAAAATACCATTTTTATTGTGCCTAAAATAGCTCATAATTGATTTAGCTTTCTTAAAGTAATTCATCAAAAGTAGAGGAATTTTTTTCTCTTCCGTCTGAATTATCAGTGATGACATTTACAGTTCTCGTTTGGTATTGTCCACTCTTGCAGGTCATGGATTAGATGTAAGCCTCATACTCAGTGTGCTCACTTGATCCCGCTTCAACCAAAGGTCAGAGTACATTTTCACATGATACGCCCACCGGTACATGACAACTCAGGATCGTGCGTAGTCCTTCCATTTATACATTATGTTACAGGCAGTATAAATATTTACATTAGAAACATACAATCAAAGACGCTGCCTCCGATGTGCAGTAATTGTGCACCAGGCAAACAGAATTCTGTTCCGCTGGTCAGCAATGCATAACACTGGATGCAGCACCATCAGCCAAAGGCTACAGTGAGCTCAGATTGGGTATTTTATGGAGTCAGGAATAAGATGCAGGGTTTGACACATTTTTCTCACTTTTAATCCTTTGTCCATTTCCCCTGAGACCGTTAGCAGCACAGAATGAAGACAGGAACCCAAACATCTGAATCTGAAAAATTTGAGGAAATACTAGATTAGAAAGACAGATGAGAACTGCAGTGTTGCCAGAGTTTCACCAGGAAATCCAGAAGCAAATTCTTAGAAAAACGTCAGCTGGCGAGTGAGTGTAAGTAGGCCCACTTACAGAAACATCTGCTCGACGGTTTTTTTTGTGTATATTCAGGGGGCAGGATGACATGTAAGGATGCTTAAACTGGGGGGGGGACAGTGTAGAAAGAGCACTAGACGTCGGTACTGATGCTGTTTCCATATGTAAACATCTCCTTCATGGTCATGGAGCGGGTCAGCTGAAGCTTGTCTGGGGCCATCCTGGGGCCCCAGCGCGACACAGTCCTTTGACCAGCCCACTCTGCGCCATTGTAAAGCCTGTGCGGCCGTGGCATCAGGAAGGGCAGCTCGTGGTGGGCACAGGATGGGCAGAAAGTGTGGGACCGCGCCAGCCTGGGGGGCATCTCTGATGGGTAGACGCAAGGCCCATTGGCTGTGCAAGCCGCCACGGCATCGAGTGGCAGGTGGGGGGTCATGCCGAAGATGTCTCCTTCGTGCACCTCCTCTTCCTCTGAGTCCGACTCTGAGTCTGACTCCAACTCCTCTCGCTTACAACAGTAATACTGGTAATGGTGTCCAAGAAAGTGCATGCAAATGAGAAGAAACAGTTAATTACAATTTGGCTACACTCTGCAGCTCCTGGGGGGGGGGGGGGGGGGGTCAGGTTAAAAAAAAATTTCCCCTTTTTAATTAATGTTTAGCTAATAATGAAAAGCAGGATTTTTTTGTTCAGCCTATTAATTTAAT
>JAODJX010000042.1:32200362-32211708 GCA_026776945.1 Isichthys henryi
CCCCCCCCCCCCCACCCCCCCCCCCCCCCCCCCCCCGCCCCCCCCCCCCCCCCCCCCCCCCCCCCCCCCCCCCCCCCGGCCAGGTGAAAAAACACTGTCCCCTTTTTACTTACTGTTTAGCTAATAAGGAAAAGCAGGAGTTTTTTCTTCTGCCTATTACTGTCATTGCTACTCACAATCTCAGTCTGATCATTACCCAACCAGCGCAGGATTGCAAAACATTTAAGCAGGAGTCTTCAATCAAATCCGCCCACTGAAGAAACATTTCAGCAAAATGAGATCCGGGCTTTTGTTTCGCTGCACTGCATTTTGAAGCACTGAAGTGAACATTTTTCCAGTGTCTGCTTCCCAATCAGATAAACCCAGACGCGTTTGCTGTGCATTTCCTCAGGGTGTTTGGTGCACCTTACCTGCAGGCGACAGTAGCAGAGGACTATGATGATGCACAGTAAGATGACTGTAGCTAAAATTCCACCTGTGATGACCACTGTCCCAGCTGTCATTCGAAAGCCTCTCCATTAAACCCTGGCGGCGAGAAGCAACAAGAAAAAAGAGGAGAATTATATCACATTTGTCCTGTTTCAAAACATTACCCCAACATATAAAAATAATATCTGTGCCTTCATAAAGAATTAAAAAATACTACTGAAGATGGCTACCACCATTTAAGAGGAATGCAAAAATGCATGTAGTAATAAAAACAAACATTTATCGCGGACGGGCCGATCATCAATCTGAGCCAAGCTAACAGCAGTCAGAAGCTGGGTATCCTGATTACATTATTCCCATAAGTGTGTTGGTGTAATGAGCAGTGTTACTTTATTCATCCATCAAAAAGACAGGCATATTTATGGCCACCACCTTGTGGACCCAGCAGCAGCACTCAAAATGAGAATCTCTTTTTAGGCTATTGGGATAAAATACGGCCTGTAAAAGTGTGGATGCGAAAGGGAGACCTATAAGATTTGGTAACGGAAGCAGCCTTTGAGTAAATGCGGGCTACACTATGTTTCCAGCAAAAGAAACCACTGAGGACTCAAACCCCAAACAAGTTGTTTTTTTATGTAAAGTCCTGTCAAGGAATGAGTAACAGGAAGCAGCAGGTAAATATCAGGTAACGCAAATTTAAGAGCTACCACAGAAGACATTAACATTAAACTGATTTTCTTCAATGAAGATCAGCGAAAGCCCCACCCATTAGAGTGCTTTAAACCACACACAAATTAATATTTAAGTATCTATCAATGTTCTGCCGGACAAAAATGTAAGAATGAACTAGACCACTGATATAGAAGAGTGTGTTGCGCTCTGAATTAATTGAGAATGGATGATTAAACAACCCATGAGAAGAAACTCTAAACATTTTAAAATGTAATGTTTCTTTTTAGGCTTTTATTTTACTCATTTTGGTTTTTTTTTTGGATGCAGCAAGTTCAGCTGTAGTTTGCTTGATATGCTTGCTGCCTGTAGTTGTTCTTTCATGAGAAGATCTGCTCCCTCCCATCCAAATTCCAGAGATCCTCAGACACAGAAACCTACGTGCTCACAGAACCTACAGGCAAGTAACCTTACAAGTGACCAACATATCCCACTCAAAGTGAGACTAAAATGGTACCTGCAGCTAAAGGTGCAGCTACTAACCAGTGACTATGTAATTTGCCAAGAAGCAGGAAGCCATAAGTCTGATGTTGCCTGAAGCCTCCCTCTGGTGGCCAGGTCAAGACATGACAATAGCCTGGTTTGGCTAATGGGACAAGACTACAGATCATTTTCACATTATGAGAAAATGGTGCAGAATGGGTGGATGCAGGATTCCCTGGGCAGTTTACATGGCACCAGGGTTTGTTAGGCTGTGGTGAGACTAAACATGTGCTGCTTGCGTAATAGATTATGTTCCAAGTTTTATTGGGTCATTTTAATTCGATTACATGTATCTGGTGATGAATGCTGATGAGCCGTTCATTCAGGGAATCTGACTCAGATGACGTTATGGAGACACATTCCTGTTCTCTCACTTGATCGATGTTTGTTTGAGCATGCTGCATCGAGCTGGCTTTCAATTATAGACGCGCCTCAAAATAATTTATCCGTCTACTTTCTTACTTTTTTTATTTTGTTTCATTTTGCCCCGCTTGATATGGCCTATCTGGTTATTTTAGAGCAGCAGTGTATTTACATAATTAAACTGGTAAGGGTAGCAAGGATTAGTAAGAAGAAATAGATGAGGTGAGGAGCAAATGTCTTAAATCACACTCACTGTCCAGCAACTCGTGCTCTGAAGAATCTATGAGCTACAATTGGTAATAATTCTACTAGGTAGAATAAGACAATGAGCAAAACAGTCTTATGGGTGTGTCTGCATTATCAGCAACACAGCAGCTGCGTGAGGCAAGACTCTCAGTGTCAGAGGGACCAACACGTGGTCTAACTCAGTGATTCTCAACCCATAGGTTGCAACCCTAATTTGGGTCGCGACAAGTTCTGAGAGGGTCGCAAGGTAGAGTTGGAAATGTAGGCATTTTAAAACCACCAAGCTCCTATGCTGATCCACGATCCAGCCCCAATTCTAGAATTAACCTATAAACAAGTCTTGGGTCTGAAAATGCTTAGCGCAAAACTAGCGAACACTCAACCAATCGAAGAAGCCAAACCAGAGATGCTTGATTCAAAATTTATTGGTACATCCAATCAGATTTGTGCAATAGGATTCGATTGTCGTAAATTACAGGGCGTCTGACATGGTAAAAATTGGGTCGTGGTGCAAAATAGGTTGAGAACCACTAGTCTAACTGGTCAATGTGCAGCAGTTTAAACTTTAACTGAAGAGCAGGAGTGAGAAATCTTGCAATGACATTTTAGATGATGCCTGGTCGGTCCATCTGCTTAGATAAATGCGTGGGCGATCTCCTACGCCTTTCTCGTAGGAGATCGTAGGAGGTCATAGGAGACCCAGAGACTGAAAAGTAATGTGGAGACACGTGTTTTGGTAAAAGTGTTCTCCCCCGCGATTCTATCAGATCGATGAGGCATGGTTAGGGTTAGGGTTAGAGTTAGGGTTAGACTATGCATACTGATTGAGCCTGGAAAGAGAGATGCTTAAACAAACAATGGTCACGGGGCTAGAACTTACTGAGAAACCCTAGACTGAGTCGTACATAATGATTAAGGCCCGAAGCAGAAATCCATTACACATCAGGGCAGGTAGAAAGATACCTTTTTGATTTAAAATGTCCAAATCGACCGAAACATAACTGGATAATGAGATTCAGGTTGCTCCTGGTGAGTTCCGTATAATGCTGCCTCTGGAACTCTGACATAAACGTTCCCAATCCTTTGGGTTACCTCAAACTGCCAACCCACTCAGGGCGTGACTGCAAACTTACTGTACCCCTGGCCTAGACATCCCAGCTCCACCTTCCCCAATAAATTTCAATCTTCAGGATTCCTAGCCAATCACATGAGACCTCGGTCATAAAATCAGTTGAAACTAACCACAGGAATAAAAATACACAAACACGGGTCAGCATCTACAGCAAACTGATCAGTGTCGTCTCACGCCATTGCCGTGAAATGAGGCTTCATTTGCCATTTGTACAAATTCTTCTTGGAATAGCATTTTCATATATCCCATCTTGCTCTCCTTTGACACAGACATGTAAGAGTGAAGATTGGGTCAGAGCACAGGGTCAGCCTTTAATCCATCTGTTAAGGGCCTTGCTGAAGGGCCTAATGGCCATGTAACTATTCTGTCGAGCACGGAATTCAAACCGCCAACCACTAGCACACATGCTTCAGCCGATGAACCACTGACCCTAGAAAAAAACTGCCAACCAGGCACTTGGGAATCAAACCAGTGCCACAAGAACAGGAATCTTGTATGCGACATCTATGCCAGCAGAGAACCTAAATGAAAGCTTCAGTACTCCTTTACCTGAGGGGGCACAAATAATGCAGTAGTACACTCTTACTTAATGTGTAAATTAACCAGAAACTAATTGTTAATTATGTACTGATCCCATGTTTGTTCATCATTAATCAATCATAACGGTTCATGTATTTCATGCAGTGACTACATTTGTTCATTTCTATTTGAGTAGTAACTGAGTTACCAAGTTACGTACTTGTGCCCCCGCAGGTAAAATGTCACCTTCCTCTCTCTTTATATAGGCTCAGCACTCTATCAGAGTTACTGTTGCACCGAATGAAATGGTACTAACAGGCGAAAGGGAAACACACTGTTTCCATGGCAGAGATTTTCGTTTCCTTGTGAAAATACAGATTCAAGAAAAATGTCTAAACAAGCAAACCGCAATAATTCTGTCAGATTATGTAGCGCTTTGAGGAACAAGGTATTCAACCATTAACGATTTACATAATGCTAAATTCTCCTGTGAGAGAGCTCACTGGGAAATGCAGTGAATATGTTTGTAGAGAAACAGCAATTCTGGCTGCAGTGGCTCCACGTGTCCAAAGGTCTCTTGGGCTCAGCCATCTGATTGGTCAGCTCTGGACAACAGGAAGGACCACTTTCATCTTCAGCTGCATGTGTTACAAAGCAAACGAGGATCTGTGTGGAGCCTACAGAGCTTTCGTTGTTATTTGTTTAGTGGACGCCTGCATCCAAGGCAAACCCATATAGATTAGGGAGGCACATTTTATTGTTTATACAGCTGTGTATTTACTGAACCCTTTCAGATGAAACGTCTTGCGATCCTGTTATTTAGACATGAAACGCTTTCATTGCGAGCCTGAAAACACAACGGAACTACACACTGTGATTAGATGGCAATGTCTGTCAAGCAGCATGCGTACTGTAAAGCTACATTATGCAAAACATGTCAGCTATCAAACAATAGCATATTTCACAATGCCGCAGAAGTGAAGGAGCTAGTTGTTGCTAACTCGCTATCACCAGAGAGCGTAATTTGTACTGTAATCCCACTGGGGCATCACCAGCTTCCTGGACATCTGAAAATCCGCATGCTAATTCTGATTTATTGTAATGTGGCCAAATTAAATATAGTATATATATTTTTTTAAATGTCACACTGTATAGTATGACGGTTTTTTATTTTTTTGTGAAAAGAGTGAATTTGCAAAACTGAATCCTCATTTTGCAAAACTACTAGGCTGAGAATACAGCAGTGGACCATGCAGGATTATAAGGGGATGAGGACAGGGGGAGTAGAAAGGACAATGAAGAGGAGCTTAAGTGAGAATAGCAGGCAGGGATGTTCTGGACATCTCTGCTACATGGTCCCTAGGTCCTGCAGCATGAATTATGTAACCTCTCAGTGAAAGTAAAAGCAATAAAAAAAAAGGTTTTTGCAAAAAATAAAAAATCCTGTTAAAACCGGTTAAGTCAGAAGCCATTGTTGCATGAGAACTGAACTGCTTTTATTGTGACATTTCTTCTACAGCGACCTGCAGGAAAACCACTTAAGAGGAGATATGAAGTCTTTATCCCTCTCTAAAGTTTTTTAATAATGTTAGAGGTATTTCAAATTTGGTGGATTAATGGGTTTCTCCATGATGTCTGGTGGCTGGTGAAGGCAAAAGAGGACGCAGCAGGACTGATCCGGGGTGACGGTCCCATCTCTACTCAGAGATACCTGCTGCCTTAAATCTCAGCCTCATCATGCAATTCAGCCTCTGCACCCACACTCACACCCACCAGCAAACAGGCGGCTGCATCTCCTTGCCAAATGCATGAGTTACACTGACCAACAAATGGCCGTAGGAGGGTCAGGAAAGTCTTGAAGATGCCTCCCAGAGTGCCTAGGCCTCCCATTAACAGGGCGCTCCTGCTCTGCTCCACAAGTTCTGGGAAATGAGCGCCTTGAGTGTTCGGTCAGGCCATTAAAGCGCTTAGATGTACATGGACCACGATCATTATTCTGCCATTAATGAAATCGATATTGTGGCATGTGGAAACATTATCCCATCGTTCAGCTTCAATAATTTATATAGATTTGTTTCCAAAGCCACAAAACCTTCTAGGTATATCTAAGGATGAAAGGTGTGTAACATTTGCAGATCTGCTTCAGTATGTATAACACAGCAAACGACACATAACTCAGTAGGTTTCTCAGAACAAAAGTATATATAGAAATCACACGAAATATGATCGTAACATCTGGAAAAAACATGTTTGAATGTCCTTCACAGCTCTGGTGGTATGTTGTTTATCCTAGATTGTGCAACCCTGATCTAAGAGGTTAACATGGTATATGAGATTATGTCCTGTTTTAACTATCAACCCATAAATCAAAACCATTACTGATATAACAAACTAGCATTCCAATTGTTTTCCATTCAGCATTGGTTTTATCATTTATGCTACAGTTGCACTGTAATGGCTTTGTTTACAATAGCAATATTTCTCCTGATTATTCATTATGTTGTTCCGTCTGTATTATAGTCTTTTTCTCATTTGGCCTGTTATAAGTGAAGTGAATGCAATTAATCGTCGACACACCACAGTGCACAATAATGTGTCCTTGGCATTTAACCGATATGTTACATAGCAGTGGGAGGCTATTATTTCGCACCCTGGGAGCAGTGCTTGGGGGCAGCACCTTGCTGGGGTACCTCAAGGATACCTTGCTGGGTAGGGATTCAAACCAACAACCATTCGATCACAAGCATACCTCCCTAACCTTTAGGCCACCACTGCCCCTATTGTAAAATATGTTAAAACTGGTAGCTAGGACCAGGTATATATAATTAAGTTAACTAGCTAGAAGTTGTATTGCCTTCACTGTCATGTAGGCACAATCGGAATGAATGCCAGGAACATTATAGAAGACTCATTAATTTGTTGATTCAGTCACTGATCACTGTTACTGATATCTCAGCACAGGTGACTGCCTGTTATTCCAATGTTCACATACAAATATCCGTGAGGTTATTTTAATAGTCCTCACACATACGTTTGGCCCTGGGTGGACCACGGGACACGCCCTAATGATAGTCAGCCGCTTCAGTCTTCTGCTCGTCCGCCTGTACACGTCTCACAAAGTGTCCTGAAAGGCACCGATGTCAGAGTCGCGTGGGGCACCCTGACAGAGTTCTGTGACTGAGGACCGAACATGATTTGAGGCAACAGCAAAGTGGGAAAGACGGAGAACAGAAGAATGGGCGACTTTTGCAACGGTGACAATAATAAAGCTGTGTTATGCCAAAGACCAGCATTGCTGCATATTCAGTAGCATTATTTTGCTCCCATTTCAGATGAAACTTCACCACACTCAGTCCACTGTTTTTCTAAGATGCTACTTTAGGGCATTTCCAGTGAAACCTAAAGCTGAGCTCATTTGCCATTTTATAAAATAAATGCACTGTCCTATCAAAGTGTAGCCTATTTGAGACTCATCAGATTAAAGGCTCCAGTATAAAGACATTTCCAGGAAATTACAGAATTAGAGAGAAATTTCTAATCATATTTTCTGGGTGTTTATGTTTATACCTATACGTTGATATTCTGAAGTTGTGTGCGTTTGGTCTCCTGCACGGTGTGTGACGGTGACTCCTCAGTGTCCGGTAAGCGTATACACACGCAAATACCCTCACAACAGATGCAGCAGCGGAGCGTTAGTAAAGCGTTCGATCAGTACCATGGACAGCAGGCTGCCCGCTTATTTAGACCCAGGGGATAAGACGCCAACGAGCAGTCACAAGCAGCGCTCGAAGAAGCCCAAGGGTATCGCCATTCTTGTCTAGCTTCTTAACTCCTTCTGTTCGATTAAGCGAAAAATGAACAATGAAATGTCCCTTTTACCGCACACTCAAACTTCGAAGACATATTTTCCATCACCTCCATAATGCAATCTCACGACTTTAGTAAACCTGTGTAAACCCCAGTCCAACAGACAGCATCCTTAAGACCGATCAGACCCATCAGCATCGTATTAGAGCCGTTTTAACTTAAAAAAAAAAATAAATAATCGAAGATTTTTCAAGAGGAATGCAGGTATATTTTTGACAGCTATGGGTGCTGGATAGTTACGGATTAAGACTAACAGACAGGAATTGCATCTGTTGAGTCCGTAGTTGCCAAAAAAGCCAGATATACTCACCGCTGAAGCGTTGACCTTACCTTAATCAATATTTGAAGTGTCCTAGTTCGTATCCGATATAGTTTACGATCAGTAGCCCCGATCTGGGCATTCATGTAATTCAAAGCAATTACAGATGGCCATTCCCTATAAACGATGTTCACGGTTTCAGCTGGCGAGGTAATAAAATTACTAATGTACACGGAATGCAGTTACTTTCCAATATGCTTTCGCATCTGATCACACCCACATTTGGATCCTCTTGTGTTTAAAAATACGCGCATAATCATAAGGATCGTCGTTGCTGTCGGTTTCATACGTCATTACAACGCATCTTAACTAGAACAAACAAACTTCTTAACTGGATACACCTAAGTTAAAACGACACATAAACAAACGAGTTTTAATCTGTATTACAGCCCCTCGTTTCATGATGTTATCTCCGTGTTGGCCTTCTCTTCAGTCTGGACTATAGTGTACAGCTTACTCAAGTGTTATACCAGTGCGTCATTTGCTGATTGGTTGTAGGGAGACGTTTTACAATTTAAAATTCATTTCCTGGTGTCTGTGCTCATCACTATTAACATACAACTGTTTTAATGAATGCAGCATTAAGAATTAATGACGATTACGAATCCTTAAATTCGCGCAAAACAAATAAATTACCACAGTTTTGAAGGTTAGGTTTTTCTTCGGGCATACTGTTCCGTTTTGTGCTGTTACACATTCTAAAAACAACTACATCTGGTCAAACTTCCTAAGAAATGCGCATTATTTGTAAAGAGACGAGCGCACAGTATACCATTCTCCAGTAAGGAAGTGAAGAGGACTTTGCCTTGCAGTTTTGTGAGTGTGGGGGACCGATACTACGGCAGCTGCAAGAAAATCGCCTCGATAGTTTACCTATTGCATGGTTTTTATGGGGATAAATTTAGGGAGTATTTGCCGTTAATGCTGTAAGATGCATGGCCCAGCCATCGGAGCGGGCGTTTGTCGCTGACCGTCCGCCTTTGAGATGACAGGCAGCAATCCGTACGTTTTATTGCTTGTATAGTGGATCGTCCGAACTGATGCCCAGCCGTAAAGTGGCGTATTTCATACTCCGCTGATCGAAGGAAGATGGGGATGACTGCCTAGCGGCGTTTGTATTAATAAGAATATTAATACTTTGTACTCGATTATGCGTCTTTGGTTTATTATATCAAATAGGCAGTTATTTTATTAATACGCGAGAATGATATAGACCCGACTGAGAAAGTATATTTCTCCAGAGCAGTGACCACAAGCAATATTAGTGAGGTAAACAACATACTTTTTCAGCATTGTCAAAAGTAAAAGCATGTTCCCATGAGAACGCGTTATATTCTTGTGTAGCCTATCACTGACACTAAGCCAAATAAATTATACTGTTATTAAACAATCGTTTAGGAAAATTAACGCATATGATATTCTGCTTATATATCTTTGAAGACGTGATGCATAAAATATATTTTTTCGAGGTGTGTGCACTCTGTATGTCTGACGATGGAAAGGTAGATGCGCCACAATTTCACGAAACTACCACTCCCAGTTAGGGTTAACATGTGCCGGACATCGCGACTTTTTTCTTTTTACAATGCAAATATTGCTTTAGATGAAACAAACGTCCGCCTCGTTACAACGACAGGAAAAAGTGGTGTAAAAATTAGGTATAGTACGAATACATGCTGTAGTATGCAGGGTAGTAGAAGGATACAATGCCTTGTATGGATGCGGTTAAGGAAACCAATACAAAACCGGGGCTGCCAACTTTAGTCAGCTGGCTGGCGTGAGATTTTCAATTCGATTCGTGTGTCTGCACGCACATGCACACGTGTGTACGTGTATGAAACAGTTTAATTAGCTTGAAATTGTCTGTCGGGTTTGTACACTACCCCAACGCTTTTAATGTAGCTAATTTTAGGATAATAATTGAATATTATAGATTTGCTGTTAGATTTCTTGCGTGAACGTGGGAGTCTGAAAGCAGGAGCGTCACGCCAGATGCCTGGGAGTTGGTGACCCTCTACCTATGTATCTGTAGCTAGCTAGGTGATTTCTCATTAATGAAATAGCCAGCTAGTTCTGTGAGATACCTCTCCCCCAGTGGATTTCTTCAGGCTTTCTTTCAGAGCTGTTAAATTGCAAGCCGCGGCATCGGTTCACCGTCATCAGAGAGTCACAAAAGTGTGGGCCATGTCAGATGCGTGAGAGTCGGCGACCCTGCAAAACATGTGTTTAGCTGATAATTTCATTTTAGTTGTCAAAGGAAGTGGCACAGATCTAACAGCTAATATCTGATTAAAATCAGCGCTAAATCTAAATATCACGACACCAAATTGTTAAAACTTTCTTAGGCATCACTCATAACAATTCTGCATATTTGCGCGTTTAGAAACATGAAACTTCACAGCCATATTAGGACAAGCCAGTCACGTTTAGATTGTTTCACAGCCGCAAGGAGTATGATAGGAGTGAGGCAGGTTGGGAGACGTGTGTGAACGAAATATGGACGTACATTCACAGCAAGAGTATTTTAAATGAATCCTAATGGAAAATATACAATATATCTATATAAGCACTTAGTGTTTATGGACCCCACATACCATGAACATATTAGAAATGTGCAGGACGTTGAAGAAGGTAATAATCACAAGGATGGCAGAAAGATCTGTGCACCACCTATATTTCATTGCATTAACCTTGTCTGTATCTGTTATTCACATAAATACAAATAATACACATTCTGTCCCAACATCTCCAACATGATATATTAACATTTGGCATCTGTTTACCTACCGAGTTTTATCTGCATTTTCTCGAGCGTGTTTTTTAATAGTCAATATGACCATTAAACGGAAGATTTGGGAAACAACTTTTCACCTGTGTTACATAGAGTTGTTATCCATTTATTTGAACCCAGAGTTTATGTTTTTCTACAGAAATACAGCCTGTATTTACTAATAATTACTTTGTATATAATGTGTATTCTATTCTTATCACTAACAGTCCTACTCAGTCTTGTCATGGAGCACGTATAAATTCCTCTTTCTTTACTGACATTCTCTCTCTCACCCACGAACACTCCCACTGCCTGGGCAACCTCCCTCACCCCTTTCCCAACCATAGCATACACCTCAAGTCCGGGGGGGGGGGGGGGCGCGGGGGGGGGGGGGGGGCGGGAGGACGGTGGGGGGCGGCGCGGCGGAGAGCTGTGGGTGAAGAGCAGTGATAGATAAAGAGAGGGACAAAGAGTTAGAAAGAAGGAGGT
>JAODJX010000042.1:32238639-32251815 GCA_026776945.1 Isichthys henryi
CCCCCCCCCCCCCCCCCCCCCCCCCCCCCCCCCCCCCCCCCCCCCGGGGGGGGCGCAGGAAGAATTTTTAGAAGAGGCCCCAAGGCATCAGCCTGGGTAAACCTGTGCATTAAAGCACTTCTAGTGGACACAGAAAGGATGCAGTTTGTGAAGGGTCAGTGCATGACAGGACAGGCTCCTGTGATAATGTTGTTGGCATAAGGGGAGCAGATAGATCTAAACGGCTTGGGAATTAAAGGTTCTTTTTTTAACAGAAGGGAAGGGCACATACACTTTTCCAGAGCTGTCCCCCCCCCCAAAGGAACACTGAGAGCTCATTTTACACCATTTACATCGTAAGCGATCACATGACAGCAGTAAGTAACCAATTAACTGTCAATTAGCAATTAACGGCTTACAGATGAATAACATGCTTGGCCCAGCATCTCGTGTCAGCCTGCCTCTGGGCATCTCCACCCTCCCATCTCCTCCATTCTATAAAGCAGAATATATCTGATGCACATTTTGCTATCAAATTCCATATGGTGCATTTTAAAATCCAAATAGCTCAGTGACACTGCCATGGAGACATACTTCACTCACATCACAGTATCAATTGACATTAATTGTCCACTAATGCTGACAAATCTTCACCTTGTTCGCAACGGTGCCAAAAGCAAACGTTAAAAAGTTACCCACAAGCGTGGGTACAGCCTCTCACCATGTTTGCTCCATCCCTCTCCACAGCACTGGGCAGAAGTCATGTTTATTAGGGGTAATAAGCTGGGCTTTTAAAACCTGAGCTGGCAGCAGGAAACGACACATGAAGAGGAGCCTGGCAAGGTAAAGCAGCTTTTTAAAATGCTTTTCAGGAGGAGATGCTCTCTACTGTCACGTGCTTAGCTTTGTTACTTTTAAGTGTAAAGTTATGCAGGCTGCCTATTTCAGATATCAGGGATGGTACCGAGAACAGTCAGGGTACTGTTAATATCTTCATTCCATATTAATTGTGGTATGCAGCCATGCATCACCACTGTGTCTATGCAAGGAATGAAGGGGACAGTTTAATTTCAAAACTCAAATATCAGATCATGCTACTCTTGAAAATGCATCCGGATTTTGGTTTTATGTGAACCACTGGAAGCCGTGTGTGAGGTGCAGTAGATTTACATTAATAATCAAATTAGAGATGGTTATATGGCAGGAAAGTTACTTTTATTTAGACCACAATACCACTATAACCATATCAGCAGATATTTATGTACATTTCCATTAAAGTAATATAGATATTGATAGATAGATAGTATGCAAATCAATTTCCTTGATGTTGTGTAATGGCTGCACATGTGATCTGCCCGGCCAGATGAGAATCCTGCTCTTCAGCTTCGTAACTGTACTGCAGCTCTGTGCTGCATTCCCATCTGAACCCCAGCTGCCCAGATCGCAGGGGGAAGGAGTGGAAAAACCACAGCCCAGTAAGTTTTATTCTTGATCGCACTAGGTAGATGGGTGGAGTCAGTTGACACGTTATTTCCAGACTGCACTGAATTTGGTACAAAGTTAGAAGTCTACGATGGTAATTCTCTGCCGTATTTCAAAAGCACTACTTCCACTTAAGGGTTGTATCTACCTAGAAAACCAAAACTAAATTTCCTGTATTCTCCCGATAGAAACCCAACTGAACCCTGTCCCAGAAGATATGGTTCCACCTCTAACCAGCAAAGGTCCTGTGAAGAATCTAGAGACACCCAAAGACCTGCAAGGTTCACAGGGAGGGAAGTCCACAGAAATCTTTGTTGATAATGTCAACCTCAAATGGCTGAATTGGAACGGGGTCCTTCCAAATGGTGCAGTGGGTATCTATAATGGATATGTCTCACGCACTGACTACGTTTGCAAACTCAACTGTGAGGCTGGATTCTACACACCAAGCAAAGGCCCATACTGCTTCTACCCCTATGCGGACAGAGAATATGCTGCCCCTGAATTTGACATCCTGGTCAATGAGGACAACTTTGAGTTTCTGCAGTGGAAGGATGATTCCTATGGTTCTGTGCCTCCATACTCTGTCAGAACATGTTCTGGTATCAATATTTTTGTTGGGAAGAACAAATATGGCCTGGGAAAGATTACTACTCAACATGAAGCGTTTTTTCTTCCATGGGATGGTGATGAATACTGGTATAAGACGTACCAAGTCTTGACCATCAACCAAGATTACTATGTCCAGCATATCTCTCATGTGGAATATGCGGTTGACAAGATAGAGCTTCTTCATTATCCACCAGAGACCTTGCAATTATCTAAGGTCACCAATCTTGAGTGCCAAAGTGTTGAGAAAACTGTTCATCTAGAAAAGACCAGCACAGTGGAGAAGACCTGGGACATTGGTCGAGAGACACGGAATGGAACATCTTCCACCATTACTGGCAAGATCCCAATACTGAACCCAGAGAATGTGGACTTCTCCAAAGAGCAGACTGTAAGCTTTTCCAAGGGAACAACTATTGTGGAGACCATCAGCCACACCATCTCTGTTCAGATTGTGGTCCAGCCAAACCACTCCTGCACAGTACGCATGGAAGGGAAGAAGATAGTAGCTGACATCCCGTTCACAGCCAAACTGAGCCGCACTTATCACAATGGCAACACTCACTGGACCACTGTTACCGGTACCTATAATGGTGTGAGGATTTCTGAACTAAACGCTGTAATAGACCGCTGCCAGCCAATTCCTGATGTTCAGCCCTGTCCCTGAATGGAAAACAAGTAAAATTCCCCATTTCATTACGGGTGTCCTTGTATCAAAGGAGATAAACAAATCTCTAGGAAAAAGAGCAAATGTACAAAGCATGTAAGACCCCCTTTTGTAAGACCCCCTTCCTGTCTTATTCTGCTCCCACTGCCAACTGAACTGAGCAAATGGAAACAGACAATCCATGGTATATTTTAAAAAACATAAGTAGTGAATGTTATGGGTAAAAATGTCATCAATAAAAAAATTATGTCGACCGAAACAATGCAATGATTTTTTTTTCATTTTGGATTTGAAAAACAAAAAAGGAATGAAGGCTCCGGACCCCCCGCGACCCACTAAGGATAAGCGGTTTGAAAAATGGATGGATGGAAAAAGGAATGAATCAAATGAAGCATGTGGGGTAAAGAAATGGACTCTACTACAAGGTTATTTATACAATTACAATTAGTCACTGTGGCTGTACCCGCAAAGGTCTGCCAGCTGAACTCTAGCTGTAACTAAATAAACATTTTAAGGTATAGAAATTTACTCTGAGGCACATTTTTGTGCCATGGGTGGTACATTAATGCTGTTTGTACCTTGGGGAACAAACCTGTGCCAGGGATGTACATTTTTTCTGAAAGTGTAAACTGGTAAGATATGGAAGTAAATTAAATTTCTTAAGAAAAAACTAGGTCTATGAGAAAATAAAAATTTAGACTATTTAAATAGATTATCTGCAGTTTATTATATTATATCGGCTACAGTATGACAAATGCCTATCACTGTAAGTGCAGAAGAACAATGCAGATTTGCCTGCAGAATCAAGTATTAATCAAATAATAGGTAATACTAAAAACCGTTGCACTGCTCTGTCTATTTATTCAATCCTTCTTGTATATAAACGTTTGTCAGTGAGTTTAAAAACTACGCACGCGCGCCTGCCGGCAAAAACGTGGCCTCTGCGACAAACTTTTGTTCGTCGCTGTCGCCTGTAGATGACGTCATGTCGGGGAGGTAGTGGTAGCAGCATATAAACTTATGTCCCGTTTTGTTAAGCCTTTCAGTATGGCGAACTGGTTTAGAACGTTCACACAATATCTATTACTGAATGAACCATTCACGCGAAAAATGAGCAGTGATGCGATGCTTAAGTCAACTTCGCGTCGGAGAATGGTAAGTTTGGAGGAGACTACAGACGTCCTACTTAATGTCATCAGAGTTCTCGATGATTTTTAAAGACATTTTACGTGCCGGTTACTTCAAATTGAGCTTAAACACAAAGCTATTGTGGCCATCGTAAGGTACATTTAGTCACGTGCTTTGGCTCAGGTGGTGGGGCTCGGGAATCCGGGGATGAGCGGCACTCGGCACAGTGTGGGCATGGCGGTTCTCGCCGCGATGTCCGACCGGCTCGGAGTGTCCGGCAGCTGGCGCAATGACAAGCATGTGTCCGGAGATGTGATCGTGTCTGCAATCGGCGACACGCAGCTGGTCCTCCTCCGGCCCAGCCTGCTCATGAACATAAACGGCGTCAGCGTGGCAAAAGCTGGTGAGGACTCGTCTCCCACGATTCTTCTGTGTCCTTCAGTGTTAAGGGGCTCCAGCAGAAATTATTCAAGTGACACAAACACCAAGACAAATAATAATAATAATAATTAGGATAAATATATAACAGTGTGTAGTTTGAGAAACAGACACCTCATAGGTCTTTAACTGGCAGCTGGGATGGGAAAATGACCAGACACTGGATCTTGAAGAAGGAAGGCTATTACTCTATATTACAACACCATGCCATACCCAGTGGACATTGGAGCCAGTTTCATCCTTTAACAAGGCAATGACCCAAACACAGCTCCAAACTATGCAAGAACTATTTAGGGAGGAAGCAGTCAGATGGTATTCTGTGTATAATGGAGTGTCCAGCAAAGTCACTGGATCTCAGCTCTATTGAGTTGTAATGGGAGCAGTTTGAATGAATGGTATGTAAGACGTGCCTGTCAAGCTAATCCAACCTGTGGGAGATGCTTCAGGAAGCACTGGGTGAAACCTCGTCAGATTACCTCAATAAATTGACATCTAGAAAGTGTACAAGGCTGTAACTACTGCAAGTGGAGAACTCTGACGAAATCAAAATTTGAAGAACACAATTATTATTTTAATTTCAAAACTGATTGTTTCCAACTTGAATAAGTAGTCAATGACTATTTCCTATTTATTTAGCTATATTTCCTATTCAGACTCATGTTATGGTTGTTTTCATGGAAAACAAGAACATTTCTAAGTGACCCCAAACTCTTGAGCAGTTGTGTATAAGTAATCAATTTAAAAGGCAACAAGAATAAATCAGGATACAACATATTCAAAAACAGTCAATTAAATCAGCGTTTCTCAAACCAGTCCTCGGGGACCCCTAGGAGTTGAGAGGGAGCAAAAACGTGGCGTGTTCGTGGGCCCTCGAGGACTGGTTTGAGAAACACTGAATTAAAGGTTTTACCAGCCTGTTCATTCAGGAGCGCCTGTAGTTTAAACGAGTTAAAACAAACAAACTGAGGTCCGGTCCTGCACAGTTAACAGTTTGGCAGTTCACAGCCACTTTCGATGGTTTCGTTTCTGAAATAAAATCCCTACAGCTGGGTGGCCAGAGGTTTCCAGGGGGTGACCGTGGCCACCCCTTGATGGAGCCCGTCGTATTTATAAATTTTGTTGTTTCGGGTGAGAGAACTCTGTTGTAACAGATCCCTGTATTTGTCTTTTATGCATTAGCCAGCAAGTATCACATCCAACCAGAGGATATCTTCTTAGTACATGATGACCTGGACAAACCAATGGGAAAGTTTTCCATCAAGCGGGGCGGAAGTGCCAGGTGAGATGAACGAACTCATTAGATGGTATTTCATTGTCCATTCTGAGCAAAACATAGAAACCCTTCCAATGTCCCCAATAAATCCACTGAAAAACTGAGAGTTTTATAAAATCACCTAATTTGTGCCGCTTATATGGTTAAAAAGCCATCGACACACATCTACAGTTATCCTAGCAAAAGAGTAGAATATGCGCACTTTTGATTCCTCTGCTTGACAAAAAAAAATATAGGCCTATAATGTGCGTAAGTCACCATCACCAAGCTTTCTCATTGTCACCGATTGGCAGGGGTCACAATGGTGTCCGGTCCTGCGTGGAGTGCCTTCAAACTGATGTAAGTGACCTGCGTCTTTATAAACCATCAATAAGAGCCGCCACCCTTATGCAAAGAGCATGCGATTTAGCACTCATCTTCATTCATAGTTTAACATACCTCACACTGGCATTACCATGAAACTTGGGGCACGCTAGCCCCCTTTGACACTTGCTAGTAGGTGTTGACTGGTTGGCATTTTTGTCTTTCTCTTTCAGAGAAATTGGATTTGTTTAAATTTTACCAAATGTACCTTTGAAAAATAAATTCTTAGAATTACTAATGTCTTAATTAGAGGGCTCTAGGCTGACAGCTTTAAGGGCTCTTTTTCGTTTTTAATCCTGCCATGGTCGGGATTGATGGTATAATTCCATCAAAATCAACAGTAAGTATAAAGACAATAAATTCTGTGCTTTTCCTTCGATTTTTCTGTTCAGCACTCAGTGCATAACACTGGGCCCATAGCACTGGCCCTGTAACACCTTCCATTTGTTGCAGGTTTCACTCCACATTCATGGTCTGTTAAAAATTCTTAGTATAATAAAGAAATGGCCTCCAGGATGCATATGAATGTATAGGTGTTTCAGCTAAAGAGGTTCATTTGCACTTTTGATCTTTCTGCAGTATTTCTCCATTGCATCTCTCATACTTGACCTCTCACTGGACACACCATTACTATTCATAATTATTATTTGATTGCTGTTCCTAGGTGATGCCCAGACTTCTGATTGGAATCGGCAGACCTGTGGAGAAGGCACTGGTGATCCGTTACGTCCTTGGACGGTTCTCTAAAGAGGAGCAGAAGGTTTTGTGCACAGTATTAAGCCAGAGTGTGGACCTGCTTCTGTCCCAGTTCGTGGCTGGAGATCCGAAGAAATCGACATCCCCATCGGGGAGCAAACGAGCCTTGCTTAAGAAAGACGTGGAGCTGCAGCATTCACAGTTAGCACCAGAAGACAGGAAGTGTTCAGAACCCCAGACAGATCTAGACCACCAGTCTGAGGACAGGAAAAACATGGCCCACAGGACTGATGTAGATCTGCAGTGTTCACAGTCTCCACCAGATATAAGATCCCAAGCTGACGCTAAAGACCCAGGCGTACAATGTTCTTCATGACCACCATGTGAACGAAACACACATGTGAGCCTGGAGTCACCATGTGACTGAATCTCTCACTTTTGTGTTCTGTAACCTGAGGCTGAAAACATGAAACAGTTTTAAGTATAACTGTGTGATGTGGTTTTGTTAAATTAAAATAGACTTGTACTGCGGCCACAGAAAGTGTTGAATTTTCAGGCAGGTATTGCATCCAAAATGTGTGTGTTTATAAGTGTAAGTTTTTATCAGAAATTTCCAGCACAGTTATTTACTAATAGCTTATTTCCACTTACTGAAATAATATATTCCTGTGACCCTGTGTGGGATAAGCAGCTCATTCATGGATGGATGGGTGGATGGATGGATGGATATTATCCATATAGCTTGTTAAATTTTCTCCAGTCTGCTCACCATAAAGAGATATAGGATTTAGTATTCTGGTTTGATATGACATCAAACCTTATATTGATACGGCTCACGTTAATCTCAGGTGATCGCCTGTTACCCTGACAAATCCATAGGTATGTCATACTCATAACGTAAGTTCCCAGCAGGAAATATATCATTGTACTGCAGGTACAGAATCCAATAGGCAAATGACACTTTTACTATTGACTCAGGTAGGATCCTCTTTCCGCTGCATGAAATGTAACCTAATACAATGACTTATTCAATCCAAATATGGTACAAGTACCCACATAATCACAGTCAGCACATTTAATCGCTTAATAATTTTATTCCTGCAGTTTGCAGACCTTGTGACTTTAGGTGACTGTGATGTCCTTGGATTTCTTGACCTGTGTGATGTACTGCTTATTTTAAATTACCTGCTTGGGTCTAAAGACTGATTTATACCTCTGAGTAGAATCTGCGCCCTAAGTAGCCACATAGCCAGTAGTCTCAGTGTAGGGTACACAGCTACCCACGGCGTCAATTTCACTTAGAAGTATGATTTAGCCTTAAGCGGTAATGAACAAGAAGGCCCTTACTGGTGCTGCTGTGTATGACCCCCCAGGTTGTTTATACAAAAAGTTGGCTTGTTCTACATAAAACAAACTAAGGATAAATGTGCAATTGATCGAAACATGAACTATTTTGTATTACACCTTTAAAATACAATGCTTGTGTGCTTGTGAATCTCTCGTACGAAAGACTGTCCTCGTGTGTGGTGTTTAACAATGACAGCTGATCTTTTGGAGAGCTGGGGCGATGGAACACTTCTGATTTTCTCGGGCCATCTCTGTTCTGGGACAATAGAGAAAAAAGAGCACAGAATATTATTAAACATACCTGATTTACCTTCTGGCTGGTGACCCAGACGACACCAGCTACTGGGAAACTGTTTAATTGAACACGCAATCCAGATTCAAGCTTACAGGTGTGAATACAGGGTAGCAGGCTATCTGCCGAAGTGTTTTCGGGATGTTATTTTGTTTCTGCTAGTGACATTAGCTCCAAATCAAAGGGAGATCTGAGTTACAACCAAGTCTGTCCTACATGCTAGCTTAAGCTAAGGGGAGCATATGCATGCCCTAGTGTGGCAGCATCTGCTGTGCACCCAATACAGGGAAACAGGATGTACTGCTAGTAAAAAGTAGGGTGTTGTGCTTCCACTGCCAAGATTGTGGGTTCGAATCCCAAACATTTAAAAAATATATTGTAATTCTTCCCTCTACTGTAATTTGCTTTGGATGTGTAAATGGTTCCCATACTCTTGTATAAATCTACTTTCAGATCAGGTGATGTAGAATTCAATGAGAATCAATGGTGGATGCTGTGGTGGGCATGTTTATGGTTTCTACCCATATATGTACAAACAATATAAATTCAGAGTATCACCATGTGTATTAGACCGTCCAAAGGTTAAACCTTAAATACTCTTCGTGTAGGAAAATATTACATCTGATGTATAAAATCCAGATCACCCCATGATAGCCATGACATTTTCCATTCTATCAAAATTATGTTTCATAACACCGACTATAGGTGTGTCCAGAAATAAGGCCAATTGCACGGGGTAAACACTCACTATGTGCAATTTAGACAACCTGATTCACCTACGGTGCATGTTGAAAGAGGAGTTACCTACAGCACCGTGATTCAACCCAGTCCTTGTGGACCCCGAGACAGTCCACATTTTTGCTCCCTCCTAGGTCCCAGCCAATCAAGAACACCGAATACCTGGCGCAGACCCATTTGGAACTGGGAGAGAGCAAAAAAGTGGACTCTCTCAAGGTCTACATGGACTGGGTTGAGAACCATACCTGTAGGAACATGGGGGGGGGGACAGACACAGATGAGCATGAGAATAAAACCTTCAGCTCATCCAGGTCTTGTGCTGATGGAGGGTCACTGTTTCTCTCAGTAAGACAGCCAGGGTAGATCCCCCCCCCGCCAGGCCAGTGCTCTCAAGTACAGCCAGAAGTCTGTGCATCATGCGAGTGTGCTGACCCAGGGCCTCCTCCACAGAGCCTCCCTCCTTTGGCACTTCCTAGAAATGCAAGCCCAGAGTGAGCTGCTAAGTTTGCTGCAATGTATGCAGAAAGATTATATTCTGAGCAATAAGCGATAGTGGCTCCTTTAAACTAAATATCAATACAGAGAAAAAACATAAAAGAGTGAAAGGATGGTGAAGGCGAGAGACTCTAGTAGGCTGCAAGTTCAAGTTCTACAAGGAAAATTACCATCCATCCATCCATCCATCCATCCATCCATCCATTTTCCAAACCGCTTATCCTACTGGGTCGCGGGGGGTCCGGAGCCTATCCCGGAAGCAATGGGCACGAGGCAGGGAACAACCAATACGGCTTTATTACCCTTCCTTAGGATTGTTTAAGTAAACTTTGAATTATTAGCTGAATCTGTCATTAATCAGCCTCCCTTCCCCCCAAGCTTGGTCTCCCTTCTCAGCTGCAGTACCTGTTTCAGAGCCCTGGCAGTCTCCTCCAGCACTGTCTCCCACTGGTCCCTTAGCACCTTCTCCTGCTCCAGCTCCCTTCTCAGCCTGTCCGCCTCAGCACGGTGCAGCTGGGACTCCTCGTGCACAGTGGCCAGCTCCTCCCTGAACACATACTATATTAAATACACTATCTGCTTCAAAGTGAGCCTCTATATATGGAAGAACCATGTTGTTAAGACAAAGACCATTAACACCAACACATCTGATAATAGATATTATGTGGGCCGCTTTGTTTCACTTCTCTGCCCCCTGCTGGCCTGTAGAAGCATAACCACTCAGTCCTTACTGCATTATAGAATTTGGTTCTCGCTACAGCATACAAAATACATTTACATTTTTAGTAAAGAATGCAACAGTATGTTCAGATTTACCATTTGATAAATGATTACTTCAGTTGAATAGATTTTAATAATACAAATAAAACTGCATGCATTTCAAAACAATATTAATTTCAAAATACACATTAATATTAGCCTTACATAAATGTGTTATTTTCTTTATCCCAATATATGCTAATTCCCCAAGCACCAAATTATTGTGAACTGCATAATTTACGGCTGTATCACTGCTGTTCAGCATTTTAATTTCCAGTTTTACTTACAGTGTTTTTTTATTTAGAAATTTAACAGTTAATTCTGCTGTAATGCTTTTAATAACTCTTTATGTTTCATATATGTAGTATTTGTTACAATGTCTTATGTTTCTTATTGGAGTTATTTTCTTAGTTCAAATTGCCTAATTACCTAAGTTTACTGAGATCCTGCTGTAATGCACTGTGGTCCTCCTGCAGCAGGAGGTGCTGTTTCTCTCTCTTCTCATGCTCCTTTAATTCTGTCTGTTGCTCCTTACACTTCCCAGTCAGCTGCTGAATCACCTGGAACAGAGAAAGTGGCCATTAGGCGATGTTTAAATAACCCGTAAATAGAGATTCGCAAAAACTAGCCAACGCCTCCTCGAAACCCCTAATACTCAGTGGCCAAGTGTAATACTGACCTCAGACTTGGAAACCTCTACTGTAAAGAATCAAGTCTCAGTCACCTGAGGTCCAGGGCAGTACAGTGGCTCAGTGTGAAACAGTGTTACCTCTATTACATCTATTCGAATGTCATCCCTTTTACGTATGTGGGGTTTGCATACGATCCATGAGACAGACTCACTAAAACCATCTATGGAATAACCAGATGGAACACGAGGGCCAAGAGAAAACGAATTTTCTGATAAGATATTTGTAACAATATTTGTTGTTGTTGAAATAAGCATCTTGATTTACTTGATTTCACTGTAATTCTCCTTGTTAGGAGGTGATGCACGTTTATTGAAAATTCCAAAATAATGGGGAAAAAATGCATTTTTGCAGCTAATTTCAGCCGTACTAAGTGAACAATTTATATTTTAGCGTAGACCTGTTGCCAGATATGCTAGACCAGTGTTCAGCAGTCCAGTCCTCGGGGACCCACAGATCTATGTAGTCTATGCAGGGTCTCTGTGTTTCCTGTGATAGCTTTCAGACTCACCATAACCCTGTACTAGCTTAGTGACATGTATGTGGATGTACAGATAATTCCCATGTCAGGTCATGTTTGTACATTAGACTAGGCTTATCATAGCCAGGAATTTCAAGTTCAACCTTCTGGTTGCAGACACTCTTGAAGGTCATCTTCTTTAGCAAAGGCTCCAACACCTCCAGCTCCCGCCTGAGTGTCTTCTCCTCCTCTCGCAGGGCCTGGTTCTCCTCCATCAGCTTTTGGCTCTTCTCAGATAGATTCCTCAGCTGCGCTGTCAGAGACACGTTCTCTTTGATGGCCCTCATGGTCGTCAATGGCATCTTCCGGTCTGAGACGCGCCGGAACTCCGCCGCCACAGAAGTGACATGCTCATGCATCTCCTTTTTCAACCTGTAGGGGGAGCACAAAATGGGCTCAGAGACTCAACAGAACAGGATGTATCCTTGCGCATCCTGATGATCAGCCGGCCATAGGCAAACATGGAGGACACGTCCCGAACACCTAAACGGAGACCTGTCATTGTCCAGCACTGCCTTCTTCTCCAGGCTGTAGATGACATTCCTGTGTTCCTCCTTCTGTTCCTCCAGTTGTTCCTTCATGGCTGAAAGGCTTCCCATCAGCTCCTCTTTCTGCAGCTGAAACTCCTCCAGTGCAGCCAGTTTACCAGCTGAACAGATAACACTAGAATTAACCACACAGTGCCAATTCCCCTTCGATCTCCCAGTACTGGGTTTCATGTTACTAGAACAGCATTAATACCTGTGCATTCTTAAATATGGATGCGTGGCTACTCATTATTGCCATGTAGGATTGATTGATTTTATGTGTGTGAGTGTCTGTATTATTCTTACATCATGCGTATCAGTGTTTAGCTTTATGTATGATATTCACCTGAAAACAAATGTGAGGCTCTCACCTAGGACTGTGTTCTCTGAACTAAGCTGGTCCTTGCTCTGCCGGAACTCTTGTCGGAGCTGAGCCAGCTGCCTCTCAAAGGAGTCCCTTTCTGCATCCTTGGTTTTCTGGAGTTCTGCAAGTTCCTCGGAAAACTCTAACAGCTCCTTCTCTTTCTGGGCACAAGAGCGTTTCAGGTAATGTACGATGTCCTCCTTCTCTTTCTCCAGATCATTATACTGGATGTAGAAGTCCCTCCGCTTCACCTCCAATTCATCGCATTTGTGCTGGTACCTGAACGGAGGCAACCATAGGCGATTTTACTGGGGTTGCACGGAGTGAAATTGCACCCCCTACAGGTCAGATGAAAATACTATTTGAACATAGTTATAATAATAACACTTTATTAATCCCAGTGGGGAAATTCTCTTTTCACCAACCACCTCTTGCTCTCCATGACACACAGACACATATATAAGTGAGATCAAGCTTGGCGGTGAAGGGAAGCCACCACCAGCAGCACCCATGGGGCTGACGGTTAAGGGTCTTGCTCAAGGGCCCACGGACATGTGACTATTCTGCGGAATTCGGACCTTCCGATCATAGGTAAAGAGGCTTAACCCACTGAGCCATTCCAAAGCAAATAAAAGCGAATTATATTGTACAATAAAATGATATTTCAAAAAGAGGCATGTGTTAGTCATATTAATACTACATTTTAACTACCTCTTTTAAAATAGGTTTGTTGTATATATCCATCCATCCATTTTCCAAACCGCTTATCCTACTGGGTCGCGGGGGGTCCGGAGCCTATCCCGGAAGCAA
>JAODJX010000042.1:32265011-32278232 GCA_026776945.1 Isichthys henryi
CCCCCATCCTGGGTTGTTCCCTGCCTCGTGCCCATTGCTTCCGGGATAGGTTCCGGACCCCTCGCGACCCAGTAAGGTTTGGAAAATGGATGGATGGGTTGGCAACGCACCAAGCAGGACAGATCAGAGAGACTCTAACTCAAGTTCCCAAGGCAGCTCAGAGATAAAGCGCCAGTCAAAAGTTTGGACACAGCTTTTTTATACTATTCTCTACGTTTTAGAGTAATTATAGACATCAAATCCATAAAATAACACATATGGGTTATGTACTGACCAAAAATGTATTAAACAAAAAAAAATCATTTGCTGGGGTGGGGTGGAGCAGCTCTAAGGGTTGAGATTCAGAAGGTTGTTAGTTCAAATCCCAGTGTCAGTAAAGTGATCCCACCATTGGATCCTTGAGCAAGGCCCTTAGCCCCAATTGCTCTAGGGACTGGCTGACCTTACTGTCTCCTCTGCGCCAGTTTCATGAGGCGGCCTCCTGGGATGCTTTTCCAGCTGTGCTGAAGGAGGTCCCACACATGCTGAGCACTCACTGGCCACTTTTCCTTCACTTTCTGGTCAAACTCCTCCAGAACCATCTCTACTGTGTTTAAGTCAGCTGGCCACATTGGATGATGCAACCCTAACACACCCCTTTGTTGGCGGCTGGGTAAGTATAGTCACCTCTGGGTCTGTCCTAGGGCCTCCATGCATTGGAAGATGCCTGAAGTATCTCAGCTGGAAGCTGACCAGGTGATCTCCTCAAAAAATCCAAACCACCGCAGAGCCAATTCTTGAAATAAAAATATTTTGGTGGTAAGATATTCTATAATTTACATGCCATCACAGTTCCATCACGGTGTGTCATATTCCAAACCATATGCATCTTTCCTCAGGAAATGCTGATAACTTAAATGTTTATCTATGCAATGCCATATTAAAAAGCTTGTAGTTTCCGATGAAGTAAGGAAATGTAACTGGTGCCATGTAGGGAACAAACAGATAAAGAGCCCTGATACAAATTCATCTAGATTTCAGCTAGACTGATGTTTCTTGTTAGCAAGTGACTCTAAGGAGAATATGCTAAATGAAATGAAAATTCTTATTATTTAAAGGGTAAGTGTCAGGGGCATAGTTAGAGAGGAATAGATGGGGGGCTGAGTCTTTACTCGATGAGGGGATAGGGCGATGTTTACATAACGTATGTATAGTATGAAAAATAAATATATATTAATTTGGGGGGTGGGGAACTAAAGAAATATTTAAGGGGGCTAAAGTACGATGATGCCCCTGGCCTGAATTTAATGACGTGGACTGGCATTATAACAATATGGTGATTACATCACAATGTTACACCTGTTTTTCTAAGAAAAAACAATGTAGAAAAACAGGCATGTTAAAACAGCTGTCAAATGAATTCTGTTATACAACAAGACATTTGCATGGCTAAATAGTTGCTTTTTCTAACAAAAGACTGCAGGCTTAAATGTCAGGATGTTGTCTCAGATGCCATGCCCTAAAAAATATATCTTCCCATGAATTAACTAGATATTCAGCTGTATAAACATCATGGGCAGGGTTAGTAACCTAGGATAAATGTACCTGCCATGCAGATAATTTAAAAACATCTTTAACAGCTTATATGAGCTGTATTAAGGTCTGGACGAGAAGTACTCCAGTGTACAGCAATAGTCTACTGAATTAGGACAACAGAGAGTGTAATAGTTAAGGGCATCGACACAGAATGCAAAGGTTGTGAGGTCAAATCCTAAGAGAGGAGCTGCTGTAGTTCCTCAGAGCAAGATACTTAACCTAAATTGCTCCTGTAAAATATCCAGCTGTCTATTTTCTGTGCATAAAGCACCGGGGATCCAAATATATGTTGTGGTTCAACTTTAACTGTCAATGCTTCTACATTTTTGGTATTTGAATGCAAAAAAAAAAATGTATTAATAAAAGTACATCCACGCCACTGATGATTATGGCTTATGATTGACTACGTCTAATAAATACTATGTTTCACTTCACTGATCATGGAAAGAAAAACACATGATGAGGTATAAATACAACACGGAATTAACTGCTGTAAGGATCGGTTAGGCTGGGCAAATGGACTGTGAAAGCTCTTTATGGACTGATTTCAAATGACTGCTTTAAAGCACACACAGGTCCACATGAAACACAGGCTCATAGAGGTGTTCCACGTCTTTCAGCATCTGACTGCATTTAGAATCACATTTACTATCAAAGAGCTATGATGTCGTGGTAGGGGTGGGGTGGGGGACACTTTTAGGGGAGGGCGGTTGCCATCGTACATTTACTACAACCAGGTAAACAGAGGAAACAGATGATGAGTATCAAAGAATGGAAACACGACAGTGTAAACATCAGGATTCTCTATCCAAAGCCTCTGGAGGAAAAGACGTTAAAAGTCTTCACGTGCAATATAAACATTATGAAAAATGCTATGTTATATTATTAGGCATAAATATCTATAGATCATTTATACCATGAATTCTGTGAAAGCTACCTATTATATTATATTATATTATATTATATTATATTATTGCACATGCATGAGGTAAATATGTAGCGTGAATAAATCTTAATATAAGGACTTGTCTCAGTTTTGTTTTCCATTAATTTTAGGCAAGGTCTTCATACACCGTTTCCACATACACACTATTAAAAAATAACAGTAGGGCCCTTCCATGAAAATCCTTTCACGTGTAAACTTAGCCATATTACTTCCCGAAGTGACTGTGAACAAAGGGTGTAACAATATTTCAAAAGCGATACAAAGTTGGAGCCACTTGGTGAAATACGCTTTGATGAATGGCGACTCATCCAGTGCCCATTTCCCAGGGGTAAATATAATTAACGTATGCCGCGGTCCTCATCGCCATAATCTCCTTCGATCTCGGACCGCTCCTCCTAAATTATCCTGACACAGCCGTGAAAGGGCGACAGCGGGCTGGCTCTTTAAGGAACAAATGAGCAACGAAAGCGAGCGATGGGAAGTTATCCCGAGGCATATGAAAGGTTAACTCGGGCCCATCTTTGGAGTGAGACGTGTGAAAAGAAACGGGGACGTCTTTAAGGAGGAGGGTCTAAGCCGATGGCGGTAGCTGGAAATTATTTATTCAAGAAAGGGAGCAACGAACGAAGGAGATGGAGGAACTAGGGCTTTGCTGTGGAATGAGACTGAGGCACATGACATCACTGTCAATTAATACATCTGCTCTCACATGAAACACGATCTAATCCCGAAAGGGAGGGTGTCCTCTTACGGCGATTTTTCTATGCCTACCTGGTATATATGCAATTTCCAGTGTTCTGTTAATGCTTGAGGGTAATAGACATATGAAAAAAATAAAAAATGTAAATTGGTGAAATTCCAAAAAATTAAGAGTATAGTTTTTGCCAACATGCTAACTAGCGTCGTTATAGTGAATGGCCAAGATTAAATTGGAAATACGGAAAAAAGAGCACGGGGAAGATGCAATTAGCAGTCGAATTATTTTCGCATTGCGGCAAAAACATTTTTCGGAACTAAATTACTCAATAATGTTAATTTACCCAAGGCCTTTGAGAGGCAAGAAGGCTATGTGTTATATGTGTGAATATTGGGCCTCCAGAGAAGCCAACACACGAGTATCGCGGATACTTTCCATTGGATCAGTGTGATGTGGCTTGTGTTACCAGTCATATGTTTGGGTTGGAGATAGCATTAAAAACTTGACTTTCTTTTATCCCCTTTTTCTTACATATTTTAATTTGATGTGTTTGTGTGTAACCACCATAGAAAAATAGGTAGCAATTCCAAATGATATTTTTTTTCATTCAGTTTTTCCATTATTTTTTTTTTATTAACTGCTTAATTAACATGCATTTCGGTGCTTTGCTTGCCTATTAACATTTTCTCAATTATTTTGTACCGTAAAGACATAATAGTTTGAGACATATGGGAGAAAACTGGCAGTGGCCATTTTTCGTCACCGAGAGAGGGAGTAGGAAATCATCATCAGGCTTAGCACCGCCGATCAAAGGTGCAGTCTAGGGTTGGGTATATGCAGGTATACGGCGTATATACCCGCCTCTAAAAATGGGCTTACCGTATAACCACCTAAAAATTGTCAGAATGCGTATCAGTCAGAAGTGCGTTTGCGCAATTATACCGTATAACAATATACCCACCTACCAAGGCACCACTACAGCCCAGCTGCCGACGTGCTTCCGTAGTGTTTGCGGGTCTTCCAGTAGGCCTCTTTGGTCTTCTCGTTGCAATGTCGCGGGAAAAGTTTGATTCCACTCATGGCTGATCATTAAGTAACTATATAATAACAGACTAATTGTGGCAATTAATTGGAATGTATTAATTAAAAGAACGCCCGCAGTACGCTAGAAATAAATAACCGTCAGTGTTCATTTAACACAAAGTGTGTTCACGTTTTCACGTTAACAGATTCTGCTGTGCACATTCCAAACAGACCGATCAAATAGTGCTCCGATGCCATCTCGGCAAAATCAGTGTTCACTTGGCCCAGATCGTGAAACTCTAAAAATCTTATACAGAGTCAATTTAATTTTCATTAAAACTTAATAGATGTATGGACAGATACTGCCCTAAATAGTTGCATTGTTGTTATGAATAACAGTGTAAATAACTGGTGTAATTAGTGTACCCTTTCTGGGTATTTCGAGTGCAAATAGATGCAAAAAGACTTTTAAATTGTACGTGCCTGGTTACAGCGTTGCACAGTTTTTTCTCCGTCAGACAAAAAAAAAAAAACAGAAAACACTACAGACGTCATGTACGGCTGGAAGTGCGTTTTGGCGCTGAATAAACAATGTTTGGATTGTAATTGCCGTGGATAGAAAATAGGGACTGTTGTATCTTTAAGAGGCTGTTGGTCCCTCGTTCGCAGCTGCTGGTTTGTGCGCTGTACGAGACAGTGGAGATTCATTACTTCCACAGCACAATGGACATTTATCACCCCGTGGTGTTATTCAAATTCCGTACCAAGCGAAGACCATCCCCACTCTCTCTCGCCTTCTTCTCCAGCAACACCGTTATTGTTAGGGGACCCAAGAAAAGCTTTCGTAAGGCAGAGCAGCAAGCCAGTGCCATTCTGAAATAGGCGTCCCATCAAGTCATCGCCGGAGTCTGCGACTTAAACGATCTGATATTCCTCGTAGCTTTCTTAATGCCTCTCAGATTTTTATTTTTTTCCTCCTTCTTCTTTTTTCCTCTGAGCATTAGTGGGGATACAAACCACCGACGTGAGAAACTGTATTTTAGCATGCGGGACTCTTTTTTTCCCCCGTACACGTACCGGCCAGTTTTCTCTATGGCATCAACGCAAGATTATCCATCGACGGCTTTACAATTTTAGCAATAAACTTTATGCATTTAAAGACAGGGGTATCGGTTTTAACCGCCGGCGAATAAACCATCAGACAGCCTGGTTGTTTCACTCTCATCGATAACGCGATGTGGGAGACGATACACTCGAAAAAGCGCCTTACAGGTGCAGAAATGGCGAAGCGCAGGCGGAACTGGACTTTCAAGAAGGTGTCGTTTGCTGTTCGGTTTTCAAAGTATTTCTCTTTACTCGTGCACTGAAGCACAGAAAAATGCCGGGTACCGGAAGGATGCTGACAAATAATAGATTTCTGTCAGCCATGGGATGCTGGAGAATGTTTTCGAAGTTTGTTTCTTATAAGACTTTTCATTTAACAGGTTTTCAGAATCACCAAATATGTTCAGACAGAAGGCCTGCTTTTACTTTTGCGATTTTATAACAGCAAACTGCATTGCGACGGAATCTAATTTTTATGTTTCCAGGGTATTGGCAGACCTATTGTGATTTTCATGTGTACACAGTATTTACATTGGCGTTCACTTATTTACATGCAAACTAAGGTCTCTAGATTTGCCTCGTTGACAGTGCATGCTGTCAACTTCTTTTTGAGGGATTTATTTTTATTTTGTGACATTGGGATGCCAAGACCATCAATTCTTAACATTAGGGGGTTGAAAAATTTCGACACGAAGAGTTTATTTTGCTATCTGTTTCTAAAAAAATACCTGATAGAAACGCAGGATCTACATAATGGTCACGGTATCTTTGCTGCGTGCTTTTCAACTACGGTCATCATTAGCAAGCAAATTCACGAACATTATGAATCTATGGGTATAAATTACTGTTTTTTTTTTGTTTGTTTGTTTTTTACTAAGCCAGAAAAGTTCCACAGCATTCAAAAATTTACCATTGTTAAATAAGTCATATATTTACAGAAGAGACTTTGTGGATCCCTGCAGCTGATTGTCCAAACGCAATTCTTGTACAATTTCTAATAACAAACCAAGAATTGTGCCTGGACATCTGTTGCCGGTGATTCGACTTCATCTTTGTCTTCTCCGCTGATATACGCCTGACTTACATTTTATACCGCGAGTATCATCCTTCTCTGAGTTATATTTTGTCCGGTGCAACAGAAATGGTTTTAAACTCTTTGGCAAGTTTGTGAAGCCACAGTAAATTTTGTTGAAAATCGAAGAAAAGAACTTTTTGAGGAGTTATGAACGGTCCTGTACGGGCCGAATGTCAATGTTAAAGAAGCTGTAGTTCTTCGACACACAACGTTAATTATATTTCATTGTAGACGCACTGCAATATGGAATTAATTTCCTGCACAATTGTAGACTTCATACCAAAGTTATATCTCAAAATTACTCTTGAGCATAAAATAATTATACAGTTCTATAAAATCACACATTCGAGGAGATTTTTTGGTTAGTATTTTCGTAAAATTAATGTCTAGCAACATTCTTGTAGTTCTGAACTATCACGAGTAAATTGAGCAAAAGTAAATATCCAGGGCTCTGGAAATTGTGTGAACCATAATAGGCATAGAAACTCGAAATGATCGTGATATAGACATTTTGAAAAGCATATTCTTAGCACGTGATACCTGTGGTTTGTCTATAGGCCTACTAGCATTAACGAAGACAACCGTTTCTTCATTGACAAGTCAGTATTTTTATAATAATTATTATTCTCGAGTGTTTAAATACAAGAGCCTTCTTTAACTATAAGTAACCCAGGCATCTTTTTCCAGCTTATATAGTTTAGATTTGTGCGACACCACGGTTGTTTCTTATGGAAATTACGCTTACATAAAGGATATTTTACAGGTCTATCACATAAATATCAAGATTTTCTTACTAACAGGAGCATTTTTTAGTTTTATTACGTCATTATCAAAGGTATTCGAAAGTGATGAAGGCTTTTATTGTTCGATTTAGAAACTGGAGACTTGATCGTTGATAATCGTTGCCTTTTCCCATTAAACGGGATTAAAATAGGGGCGGCGAGCCAGGAGTAGTAGGAAACTTTGGTTCCTGTTTGGTGATGACGTTATATTTGAACCAGATGCTGCTTACATAAAAATAAGATAATCCATAAAACAAGGGCCCCTGATTTACTGACAAGTCGTCAGTAAATATTTTACACTGTTGTTTTATATGCGCACGAACCAAATTTTTGTTTACAGGTAAGTATCTTTCATAGATGTGTACAATTGTAGCTGATAACTCTGCGGAAGTTAATATTTTATACGTTAAAGAAAAACATTGTAGTCAATACTAAGATGTGAAAATAACCTACGTCTTTAAACAAATTGCCGAGAATCTAAATATGCTACAGGCCTATTTGCTCAATTTTTAAAGTGTGTTGGGGAATCTTGCCATATAGCCTAACTTACATAGTGCAGTATATAAATGTGTATCTCTCAGGGTTCTGTCCATTGCTATGGCGAATACAATTTCAGATTGAGCGTAAGCGCAGTTCAAAACAGTCTACACCAGAAAAGAAACGTGTGAAATATTTACGGCGCCTTTATTATCATTGTAAATGCTTCGGTTCGTCCTCATTAGACCGCGAGAAAGTTTCGTATTATTCATATAGGCCTAAATGTTATGAAGGAATAGAAGTACTGAAAATGTGTTAAGACAGAATTCGATATATATGAACCGAGAGTCTCATGCATCTTTAATGCACACATTGAAAGAGAAACGTATTCCAGAGCCATTCGTCGTGGTCATTGCAGCCCTCTTTACTGGTTTATTGGTTTCATCTAAAGGAGGTATACACTTGCCTGGTGAATGCGGCGCGGCGGTCTGCACACATCAAGACGATACTGTTTTGCTGAAATAACTTGAAATGTTATTACGCGATCAAATAAATGAATTTCCATACGTGTTTTTATTTAATAATATATTTACGATGCAGAAGCAAAAGTTGTAACTTGGAAATTGCCTATATGGTTTCATTTAATCGAAAAATATTTAATAATTACGCATCCCAAGGATATTCGAAATTTAGCAGTAGATTACCTTGCGGGGTGTAAGCTTACGGCAGCCTGTATCATTAAATTAAGTATTTTTTTCATTACTTACTCTATATTATACCGTCCTCAGTACGAAAACATAAAATCGACCGTGCAATATAAGAGGTAGATAAATGCATTACAGTCAATGGACCAAATTTATTGTAGTAAACGCCGTTTATTTTATCCATGCTTGCATAAACAGCTATTCTGCATTTACTCACCAGTTCATCCTTTTCATGTTAGCCTTGAAACAAAAATAAACCGTCACCTGCCCTGGATAAAAGGTTAATAGGTTATTTGTGGAAAATATCGCCATTTGTTTATGCCACATTCATTGTGTTTATTTCCAGTTTAAGGGAGTGAAGAAAGTTTTACTTCAACTTATTAGTGCAAATCAATAAAGAAATATGAATGACTAATGAACATGTAAACAATGCAGGATTTTATTTATATTAAAAGCTTTACGGAAGTAAATACTGCAGCAATAACATATTCCTAAGTTCCATAGTTTTGTGCATTTCTGGTTATCATGTGTCCTTTCCTGTTCTTCTTCACCTGCATTTTTGTGTGTTATTTTGTATATTATTGGTTGTAGCAGTAGTGGTGGTATGTCTGCTATTGGTTGTAAATTGCGTAATATAAAAAAATCAGTTCATTTTATTCTTCATGTATGAGACACGATACACCATCTCTTAAATGTGTTATATGCAATGTGATGTACAATAGGGTAGTTTAGGTATATGCAATATGTAAATAAATAACTTGAGAATGATAACAGCCATTCAGAGACTTAATACAGATATGTTTACATGCAGCATTTACGGCAGCATTTGTCTAAATTGCTGTTAAAAGTTGGACCCAGAAGTTATTTTTTTGTGCTGTCGTTTTCTAAGACAGAATCACTACAGAAACAGGTGCCAGAATGAGGCTGCTGGCCCGTCAGCTAAGGGCAGCCCTAAAGGCAGACCCCCCTGTTTCACCTGCTTAGCATCTGCCACCTACTGTTTGGACAAATACCAGGTATCTTAATAAAAGGAGACTGTCACACCTAATGCAGTGACTGGGAATGATGCAGATGGTAAGCGGATCTGGATGGACCAATCATTTCAGGAAAGATCGCACATATAATTCTAAGTAGCATAAAACAGATTTAAAATAACAGGAACACAGGTCTTACAAATTCTTATCCCGGTCTAGATTGTGGGTTGAGCCTGGAGCTCATGCCAAGAAGCCACGAATTATACACAGGAAATTCAAATATTTCACCCACGTTAATTTTTAAAAAAGCAGTACCTGACAAAATAGTATTCTCCTTGAATAATTTGTATAGGTTAGAGTATAAAAATACTTTAGGTTAATTGCCTAAATACGTAGCATGAGAGAAAAACTAGGCTGCGAAGAGTGCAGAGCCTTTAGTGGGTGGTAAAGTGCAGGCCTTCCTGTGAACCACATGATGTGTGCATGTGACCTCATCTGCATTTTCTCTGTGCATTGCAGGTCTCCACGGTCCTACATGCTCTTGCATATAACTGAATATACAATGGTTACATTTTAATGCTGCAAATTCCGGTATTCGGTGAAGCTGCTCCATTTTACGTTTGGCCAATTTTATGATGTTATTCAATAAAGAGAAAAACAATTTACATCAGCCAGTTGTTTGAAGCATTTAATTCCCAGTTGTAGGTTTTTAAATACTAACAGTTACAGAGGAGATTGTCAGATGAAACCGGTGACAAACAGTAATTTCTTGAGAATATTTAAGAGCTTTATGTTGCTCTAATCAATCATCTCAGCTTTTTGTTTATATAATGTGTTGATGCTTGATGTTCTTTGTGGTTTAATTTTTCATTTCAAGTTCTAGTCATAATTTAGAGCATTTAAAGTGTAAAATGCAGAAAAAATGTAAGAAACTGAAGAAAGCTTATGAAGGAGGAAAGGCAGATGGAAGCTACAGTCCTCGCTCTGTCTCAGTTTAGCGTAACATCAGTGCAGCAGATTTCATCGTGGAAGGGATTCCCCCCTGGATCCAGCTGAGGGATTTGTTTGATTTAGAAACTGCAATATTGGGTTGTCCATGTAATCCATGCCTGTCTCCATAGCCCCTTCTCCAAACTGTTATCAAATTGTGCATTTAAGGAAGTTTAATCATGTGCTTATATACAAGTGTGTTTGTATCTGCCGCGGTGTTTCTGTGAAGTTGCTTCCAGTGTTTGGACCCCCCCCACCTTCCTGTCACAGTCCAAATGCAGGTAGATCTTCAGATTCACACCAGCGGCTGCCTCCTCTGTCCCAGAAATGTTAGCAGTTTGTGTCACACCCTTTTTCACGATTTTATGCGATACCTTAAAATATAACTGAAACTTCTCCACGCCTCGATTGCAAGCCGTTCACTCGTGTCTACCAACCTGGATTGCTGACTATAAACGGAGCTGAACTGCAGATCTGCCGCACCTAACAGGACCCCATTCCCAAATAATAGCTGAGACAAAATGAATGATTCACATAAGAACAAATGGCAGTTTCATGGTGACATTAGCATCGTCCTTTATAACCCAGAAACCAAAGCTCCATTTCTTCTGTTTCATCGCACAATAATGAATGGGAGAAGCAGGGCTGAGGAACCTCATGTTAAATGGTACGATGGTGGAGCCGTCCTAGAAAATAATCAATAGGCTGAGAGATAATGAAGCATGGATTCTTAGTCATGGATTTACAAGATATACTAGCATGAGGAAGCATCTCACATCCTGTAGCCCGCACTAGTCCGTTCGATAGGACTTCCTGTTCCTGGAGGTGTTTCCAGTGTCGGCTACAGTCTTTGCCCTCCATGTTTGTTCCCTGGGGGTTCAAGCTATAACCTTTAATGCAAGCATGCATCTCTTCTGCAACAGTGGAGCACAATAGCAATTGCAATTCCTTAGATGGTTCAGATTTCTGTACAGGTAGAGAGGAGGAAATCCTGCGACGCAGCAGGAACGATTCTTCTGTCTGTATATGTGTGCTTGTTTATTTTTTGTATTCAGACATGTCAGGGAGGAATGACTCAAACTATCATCTGCTCCTAACACAATTTATCACTCCATCTCCACTATCTCCATCAAAAGTGGTACCAGTGAGGGACTCTCATCTTTGTTGTCAGGTGCCCCTGTTTTACCCACCCTACCATGTTCTCCACCCCACGACAGTAGTCGCAGTCTACATGTATATGGCCGGGCGATGGACCTGTGACGTCACCAGGATCACATATTCATGGCCAGTCTCCTTTGTCAGGATCCGTTTGTGCAGACCAAAGAGACCGGTGTCGAGAGACAGCTAGGGGCAGCGGCAACATGTACAGATGCGGACACGTATGACATCAGTATGTGCTGCACGTCTGGTGCATGCAATTTCTCTAGCTAATGCCACATCGTGTGACCAGCCTTGTATGGCCTATTTTAAAGAACATGCAATATGCAATGTGATTTTATTATACGTAACCTCACCTCTCATGTGCAAGAAAATATGACACTAATTAATCATCAGTGTAATTTTATGTGTCCGGCAAATTGCTGCCAAATTGAACATTTTCTAAAATATGTGGAACAACGTACAGTATATCTACATTTTGAATAATCAAGCTTGCAATGCGTGGTGTATTTTAAAATATGTTCCAATTTGACAAAAAAAAAAAAAAACTGGGAGGAGATCAGGTTTTGGGTTTCTTTTCATTTTTTAAATACTAACATACATTTGGAATTTGCACATGCAGCGAGTTAACTGCCCCTTTTAGTAATCACGTCAATCAGGTCAGCAGGTTGTCACCACATGCAAATAAACAAACATTTCAAAAGAAATTATTCAAATGTCCTCGACTGCTCATGATGAGACAGGTACGATAATGATTGGTGCATCTTTTTGATTTAATGCTCATGACTTATTAAAGCATTCCGTTTAATTTGAACTCTCTAGATAGAGTTGTGCATGCTTACTGTGCTGGGTGAGGGTTACTGGAGGATCGCGGGGGGACGACCAGTTTCGGGAGCGACAGCTCGACCGGAGAGCATGGAGGGCGTAAAATCTGCTGTGAGGTGCTGAATGCTTATAGATGCAATGCAGGACGTCTTAGGGCCAGGTCATATGTAATTTGTGGGAGTCCTCACCAGCTTACATGCCACGGCGAGGGCGTGTAAGAGGTGCTCAGCTACAGCTGGATTACATTACAGCTTTTCACATCGGTAATGGTGGCTTTGCCGGCTCTGCAGACCCACACAGAAAGATAAACGTCTGCCACCACATACTGCAGTGCTGGCAAATTCAGCGCAGGCTGCCGTGTACAGCGAGAGGGCTGAGAACAGAAGATTTTTCGTTCTTCCTGCTCCTGTCCTTCACAGCCGGCACCACCTCCGGGCACCCCGATCTCGCCATAATATGGGGGGCAGACTCTTGGGAGTTCTTGTCCTGCATCACTGACGTGAGCCTGTGGGTGGTACGGACAGAGCGTCACAAAAACCAGGTGCAGGCTGGGATATTGTTGCGCGTGGTGGGGGGGGGGTGGTGCTGGAGCAGCACAAAAGCAACTTTTATTTTTTTTGCATCAGCATTACAGTTGATGGGTTGCTGGGGACAAGGTCATCCCCTTTTGGGGACTATGAAAGGGAGCTTCTAAGGATGCGTTGAGGAACTGGTTGCGTGTGATGGGGTGAATTTATGCACTGGTCATCAATCACACTGAAGTTGGAGAGAAAGCTGCAGTCTCGGGCATGGATTATTCCACAGTCCCATGTCCATCTTAGGTCCACAACATCCCACACAGCATCGCCATTAGGCCATGGGGTCCTGCTGCTGGCCAAGGTCACCACCCCC
>JAODJX010000042.1:32288452-32299585 GCA_026776945.1 Isichthys henryi
CATTGCTTCTGGGATGGGCTCCGGACCCCCCGCGACCCAGTAGGATAAGCGGTTTGGAAAATGGATGGATGGATGATCTTAACGGTCAGTGGTTCTCAAAGTCGGTCCTCGGGCCCCACTGCCCTGCTTGTTTTCCTGCTATCCTGCCCCACACAAGTCCCAGGTGTCTTTCAGCTTCTGATTGACTGAACACACCAGGTAATCAGCAGTGTGTGGGGCAGGGATAGCTGGAAAACAAGCAAGGCAGTGGCGCCTGAGGACAGAGTTTGAGAACCACTGTCTTAACGACGCATGCAAGCGTGACATTCATGATGCGAATTTTCTCTCTAAAATATGTTTTGCAAAACAAAGAAAAAGTAAAGAATACCCAAACGAAAAATTGACCACATTCAAATTCCATAAGGTTATCAAGATTAGATAAGGAACTCACAGAATGCCACGTCAATGACTTTAAGTACACTTTTTCACCCTAATGGTGACATCATATACACACACACATTATATATATGTAAATTGTTTCGGTAAAACAGCTTTTAAATAAATCCAAGCACATCAAGTCACTATATCCAGGCTGTGCTTGCATCGACAATCGACTCTTTGTCAGTACAGTACATTGTCTCGTTCTGTTTTTCTTACCTTTTATATCTGGATTAAAGTCACAGTCGCAATTGTTCGATATTGTGCAGTAAACCGATTTCATACTGGATTGAATAGCGTACACCGCTAAAAAAGAACTACAGGAAAGTACCAAAAATAAAACTAGCATGAAAGGTACACTGACGGAACGCGCCATAGCAAGCGCACCATAAACAGCTTCTTCACGTAAAACCGCGTTGCCACTAGAAGCTGCTGTAGTCTTTATTGAGGTCGAATTCAAGCAACATGCCCTGAAGGGGTCCTCAAAAGAAACAACAACACCCACAATGCATCTAGTAATCTAGCTATCCGTCAGCAAAAAGCGGAACTATGGGAACTATACCTTACGCTGCCACTGAGGGGCGCACAAGAACACCAGTAAAAATAGCATTGAACTGTTACAATGTCATAAATCCATATTTATGCACACGCAAATTTAAATTAAATTTCATATTTTAATCTTTTTGCATTCTATGATTAATGTTGCGGGGCAAATGGTACGTATGAGAAACTCCTCAGTTTAATATATAGCAACTATCATGTAACATCAGGTCATTGCAAAAGGGCTCTGTTGGAGTACCCATACCTCCAGTACTGTGCAAAGAAGCTGTAAGCCTAGTCTCCCCCCAGTGGAATGTCACTTGTATGATCCAGGCACATTGGCTCTTGGCACATTTAGGGCTGAAGTTCACTGATCTGATCATTCTCACCCCACACTACTGGAGCACGGTCCTGGTTCTCGGCAGTCTATTTTCTTCTCTCGACAGGTACCACATTCGAGGAAGGCTTTATTATCCAGGCAAGTGTCTGCCAGATACAAGGTCAAAAATCTTTTCTGACTGGCGAATAGTGCTGGTATATCAGTCCTGAGATAAAGCTCTCAGATCAACTATGACAGATTCATATATAAGATGTTGAAAGAAATGTTCTGAAACCTTTTTTCTGAATGATCCTCATACGAACAGTTAAGTTCCAAGATCATGCACATCCCATGTAGTAGCTCACAATTCCTCATTCGAACGTAAAGCACCAATTAATAGTTTCTGATTCAGGTAAAATAAAAATATAGAGTTCAATATAGAGTAAAATGCTGAATGTACAGTGTAAATGTCGGGCAGTCTAAAAGACAATAGATATAATGAAATCAACTCTAAGAATGTTTTTTTCTTTTAATTATCTAACTGTAGTTAGGTATTATCTTGTTGACTAGGTTATTTTAAACAATAAAAGACATTTGTTCAGCTACTTCAAAATGACATAGCATTGCTTTTGTAATCATATTATTATCCTATTCAAAGCGTTATTAAGAAATCAAAATTCGAAATATTCGGAAATATCAGTGTTGGTTTTCCTTGCCTCATCATAGTGGAAGACGTTAAACTGTGCTGGGTTTGTGTTAAATGTGATGGGTGACTATTACTTGTCTGATTTTTAGAACCAGCACATTTTAGAACGTTCCTCACTCTAATACATAGGTCTGGTTTGGGCAGAGTTCTCATTTCTCACCTGAGGTAAACTTATTTGTCAAACTGTTGCTGGTTTTACTGCAGCATTGCCATAAAAGACTAGTTCCATTAGAGAGTAGATGTGCAATAAACAGCCTGAAAGTTCTAAGTCATTCCGTAGATTGTGGTCACACATTGTAGTTTATTTTCTGTACCTGTCTCCTGATGTGTCCAGAAAGCAGAAGCCCAAAGCAAGATTTTGTTCTAACCAACCAGTCGAGCATTAAGAGTCACAGTCACAGGGTACTGAACTGGCTGGTTGGAACAAAATCATTGTCTAGATTGTTACTTTCTGGACCTGAAATTTCCACCTCTGATGGTATGTAAATAAAATACACTATCTGGAAATAAACAGAGAAATAGGAGTCTCCATTCTGAAATTAAAGAAAAAAAACTATAATTTCAACAGGTAAAGGCCATTCAGCTAATTATGTGGGTAATTAAGTTAATCAGTACACATAATTTTGTAACATTTTTTATGCATAATTTCATTTTTGTAACAGCAAATCGATTATTACAGTAACATGACTTCCATTATTTTTTCATATAATAGTAGGCAGCGAATGCAGCAATGAAAAGCATTAATGTCCATTAATCGACTAAAAAACTAGGCGTCCATCTACAGTAAAATACCACCTAGAGACATGAGTAAAAAAAAAAAATCACGTATAAAGTAAACCAAGAATAATATAAAATCTCCCTGCCTGAAATCTGATGACATGATGAGTTCATGAGCAGTAGGATTAATGGAAACTGCATGTGTGCAAAGGTTAACCAAGAAGAAACATGCGATGTTAAAAAATAACACTGTCTGTATTCGGGTTTCCGGGGACAACTAGATTCTGTAAGATTTCTGTTAGTCTCTGGCAAGATGAGTCCTGTGAGTCACAATCAAAAGTGTGATGTTCAACAAAACCAAAATAACCTTACAAACCTTATAACCTTATAATCATCCGTGGGAGAATCGTGGTCTGGAGTTGATTCTGTTGGATCTGGATAAATCCTTTGTAGGGGTTATACAGAATTCCTGAATTGAACATCAGTGTGTGAGCTAAAGTTGGCATTAGCATCGGTTCTTACAAGACAATGACTTATGGATTTCTGGGAGTTGAAACAAAGATTGACCCTAGAACCACAAATAAGGGATATTGTCTTTGATTAAGTCAATATCTGGATGTAAATCTACACGTTATTGATTAACATGTTGTTAGCGCAGAAGAATATCTGAGTTTGACAAACTAAACACATTTTGTTTTTTGTCGTCGGCCCTTTATTTTCAATATCTAAGAAACAAAGCATAAAAATAAGGATTTGCATTAGGTTTTTGTTAATATATGAAAATGATAAAGCCTCAATTAAGGCTGACACATTTTCAAGCATCATCATGTATATATCCTGTATCTACACCATTAGTTTCAAACTGGCATAGCATAATCGTTCCAAAAGCAGGTCCAATATTGTGAAACTTTTGTGAAGATAAGGGACGTGATTACTCCTCCTACATTAGTCTGCCAGTTTGTACATCATGTTATATTTATTTAATGATAAAACCAAGGGATTGTATTGAATGAAATGTAACACTAACCAACAAAAACATATATTCCAGAAATGAATGCTCAGATCATTTAATACAATTATTATAAAAAAAATTGTCCACACAAAAAGGGAGATTAATGTCTGTATTTCAGAACAATATTTTTTTTCTCTTCAGCGATTTACAAAAGAAAACCTCACAACAATAAAATTAAATACAAAATTTAGCAGACAAGTAGGCATATTTATAAGATAAAATTCTTAACATGGAAACCTTAGGCCTGTACATAACCATGTAGGCAACGAGTTTGCTGAAAGACTTCCTCAGCTATTTGTAAAACTTAAACGTACTGTATGGTAGTATGTGACATTTACCAAAGAAGCTTCCGGTGTGCAATGCGTGGGATGAAGGGACAGCATTCTTGTCTCATTGCAGGATGTTACATGCATTATCTACCACTGTCCTTCAGGACACAGTGGGCCACAGCAGATGTGCAGACAGCTTCCTGTCTCCATTTTCCTTTGGGTTTCAGTGATAGGTCCAAATTTAAAGTGACACGGTACCAGCTGTGCCACAGTAGGGCACCTGTCAACAGTGAACCCTGCATATGGACATATTTTCAGTGAAGGCCATCGCAAACGTGGTCAGATGAGGCGACATCACCCGACTTCCCTCGACTGATCCTGGTTGCTCAAGCGGCTGGGTGGAGCTGAGCAGATAGGCCCGCATCCAGAAACTTGCTAATTTTGTGTTAAACACTGGTCACTCCCTAGAACATTCCAGTAGCTGTAGGGCCACAGAAATCTATATAACTGCCCTGAAACCACCTCTGTGGGCTAAAAAAATCACACAATCCCCCATCACCCACAACCATTTATTTTAAGAATGTAGTAAACATATGTTTTACAAAATAAACCATTTTAGTAGCAGCTGTAAGGGCTAAATACATAGAACTGCATAGCTAGATTTTTCAGGAAATAAATTCACGATGAGTGATGTTGCAGGTGTAGCCAAATTTTCACTGGCAAAAACGATCAAATCGGTTATGGGTATAAGTGCTTCTCGCTTGAGTGCTTTGTCTGGGTGGGGTTATTAATCAGTGCCGCCCTGAACCAGCAATGTTACACTGAGGTTCTGGGTGACAATCTGACATACCAAACTGATATACTGACACACCTCCTTTGGACTGACTTCACCGTACATTTACCACGGGATTTTGTCTTTGCACTGCGCCTCTGTCCTAGGTGTAGTTGAACGCTGACACCACCCCTTTGCCCTTATTTGGACATACATTTACCAGTCTTTCCACTCACTGATTGGAGGGTCACATTGCTCATCCCATTTCTTGGGACATACTTATTTCAGGTTCTTTCCACCCTTTGCCCACCAGGGGGCTCCAGCTTGTTGGACAGGGCTGTCAGGACCTTGTCAAATTTCTGGTAACGCTCTGCCTGGCTTGCCAGCACTCCCCGGCTGCCCCACAGCAAACGCATCTGGAACTCCGTGAGGAAGATCTCCAGCAGCTCCGGCTGCTCCTGAAACCCTGAGGGGGGAAAAGGACCTTGAGCTTTATGCGACAAAGCCAATCATCTTTAGACGACAGAGGGCTCACTGTTTCTACGTTCTTCCTTTCCCGTACCCTGCAGCTTGGTCTGGGCGTTGCTGCAGTAGAGTTGCCCGTGTTGTGCCATGATACGTGCTGTTTCCAAGTGACTCATTACCACGTCCACTCCCATGTCTGTGCACTCCCAAAACTCCGCCTCCTCACCCACAGCCACTCCCCTCTCCAGCAGAGACAGCAGCGGCACCACGTGAGGGAAGGTGGTGTCAGAGGATATGCAGTTTTCTGAAGGACGAGGAGAGGAAACAGCTGTGTGGTTTGGCTTCCGTGGAGGCAAGTCTTTCTCACAATGATACTGAGAACAAAACAAACTGTGATGGAGAGCTACCTATATTGCCTTCATTCATGCTCTTCAGGTAAGGTTTGAGTTTCTTTTCGTACAGGATAGCTCCCTCTGTGTGCTTCTGCCGGAGTGTGATCCATGTCTGCTCCAACCTCTTGACCTGGAAAAGGAAGCACATCAAGTTTACACAGGCTAAGGCCTCATGTTTCACAGTGAAACCCTTGTGAACTAGTTAGTAATCACAGATCAGGGATACTCTGCATATGGACGAATGAATTCACGCATGTCGGCTGATGACCTCCATCCGATGCCACCATTGCTCCCTCTTCACAATAGCCCCCCCTGGTGGCAGGTACCTGGAGTAGCCCCAGCGCTCTCATGATTGTGGCAAAGCCGAACATGTTGCCCTGGCTGCTCTTGAGCTCGGAGGCCAGCAGGATGATCTTGAAGAGAAAGGCAGCCCTCTCCTCCCTGCTCCCGGTGCAGCCTAGCAGCTCAGCTGCCATCATAAATGACATGGTGTGGAATCTGAGGGGCAGGGGTAAAGATCAAGGCTGAGGCGGGAAAGAGTTGTGTGTGTGTGTGTGTGTGTGTGTGTGTGGAGGGGGGGAGGGGGGGGATCACCACAGGTGGCTGGTCAGTTCAGCCTCACTGCAAAAAGGGGATGGTTCAATTCAACACAACAATGGACTATCGCAACATCTGCAAGAATTGTGGGTATTCTACCATAGAAGAACCTAGCCACCCTTCTATTGTACCCATCAGCAATTAAAGATTAATTGCAACAGTTAAATTATCCAACTGTATAGATGCGTAACAGCTACTGTAACATTGTGATGTTTCACATTTGATAAAAACATCTACGAAGCATATATATGTGCATAATGTAATACTTTTGGTTTTGCGTATGCAGTTTTACTTTTCATGAGAGACACAGTTTTGGGGACAGAATGGAGAATCGGGGTTATTGGTCTTGCTTAAGGACCCAACAGTGACACAATAACTCTGCAGCCACCAAGTTTAAACCTACAGCTTCCCAAGTGTGGGCACAGCGCAATAAAATGGTACTGAATTATCGAGCTATTAGTATGGAGCAACCTGGTAGTTGCATGATACAGAAGTTCCTTATTCTCTTATTCATTGTGTAAGACCAACTGAATACGGATTTCAGTGTAAACAGTGTTACTCAGTAGTGTACAAGATTTGAATCTTTAATGTTTTGCTCACAACCCCCATCTTCCTCCAAGGTCTCACCTTTCCCACAAGTCCAGGCGGAGTTGTTGTCCATGTGGGAGAGTCAGCAGCTCCAGACCGGAACTCACTGCCATCTTCTGCTGCATCTCCTCAGAAACGTTCAGTATCCTAGCAACCTGCAGTGCAGATCATGGCCGTGATGGCAAAAAGGTGAGCTCATTTAAATTTACTGTTAAAAGCACAACGCATTTCCCTGGATTGATACACATTCAGTTATTCATTAGCATTAGCTCTTTTCAGAATTGGTGACCATGTTGACTGACTGCACTAGAACAGTGGTTTTCTATGAGGCAATTTTAAACCCTTTTAAATCCTAATCCCAGCTCAAATTTTGGTCTAAAAATAGACTTGCATTATTCGTAAAAGCTCCCGGTTTACTGTGTCGTCTTTATAACATGCACCTGCAAAAACCACTAATCAATTTAGCAAAATTAAGTAACAGCTCCTACAATCCCTAAGTGAGAAGAATATTTTAGTCGTACAAAAAATTGTACAAGAGATTAACAAAGGGGATTAAATTAGTAACTAAGGTAGTTTTAAGAATCTGAAAAATACTAGCATCAGTTAGTATGAGAGAACTATAGTCTCAAATTGTTTTGTGCTATATGGTGGGGAGAGATGACCTGATATAAACTAGGACAATAAAAATAGAAAGAGGCTGAAATATGAAATTACAGTGTCCTCTGCCAAGCAGGAATCTATAGGCCTCTGCTGCGAATGCCTCAATAGATTCATAGGCGCATAATGTACAGTATCAGTCTACAGTTATGACAAACATACTGAAGATAAAAAGACAATGACACCTCGAGGTTATGTTATGTTATGTAAGTACTGTATTATCTTGTCAACAAGGAAAGAGATGGAGCGCTGTGACAGATGACCTGGACCCCCACAATCCCCCGACCTAAACCCCATAAAGCTGCTTTGGGATGAGCTGGGTTGAAGAGTAACAGCAAGGCAGCCAATCTGTGCCCAGACCATGTAGAAACTCCTTCAGGACTGTTGAAGAACTGTTCCAGGTGGCTACATGTGGAAGCTGGTTAAAAGAATGTCAAGAGTCTGTGAAGCTGTTATTGTAGCAAGGGGGCTATTTTGAAGAGTCTATAATTTGAGATTTTGAACACTCCTCTTGGTCATTGCGATATTTGAAATATATATATTACTTCATTGCCTTTTGCTATAAGATGAATAACAAAGGTAAAATAGAGACAAATGCATTAAGCACAGGTGTGTCCAAATGTTTGACTGGTACTGTATGTGAATTAATGTGTGAGACACTGTAGGCACCAGTGATCTGGGGGAAGCTGAGGCTTGTCTGAGTGGGGAGCTTGTGCCTTAGTGATGTGGGTGCCCTTACCATGCAGTCCGCCTTGGTGATGTGCCAGGCGACGGTCCTGGCATCGACTTCGGTCAGCAGCTCTTTCACCCTCTTAAGGATGCCTGCCTCCAAGGGTTTGTTCTCTGCGGGCATCAGCAGTGACTTGTACTGTCCGGGTTTGAAGGACGACTCCTTCTCCACCAGTGGGATACTGAAGATCCCTCTGCTACGCTCCAGTCCCTCATAGCCTTCCTCATAGCCTTCACTGGATAGGACAGGTGCTATGGAAGGATGGGGCTTGGAGATCTTGGAGAAGGAGTAGGGACTGGCTATGGTCTTTGGGCTGAGTCTGTGCTCGCTGAAGCAATTCGAGTCGAGCAACTGGGACGAAGCGTTGAACAACTTACTGCCAGATGGACTTCTATGATGGGAGACTACAAGTTCACAGAAGATACACACAGGGAACATCAGCATCAAGCAAATCTGAAATATCTAGCAAAACCAGGAGATGTGCTAACGAGTTCTTTGCTGAGAAGTCACAGCAGGCTGATGTGACTGTGTCAGGTGTGGATAACTGAGAATATCACTCTGCTTTTAAGGCGCACACATTTTCAGGCTACAAGACTCACTGGTATTGTAGGCTGTAGAGGGAACACACTCTCCAAGAGGTGACAGTGGAGATTGTATCATCTGGATCTGATCCATGCTGCTGGATAATCTGCAGAGACACGTTACTGCTTATGATTAGATTGACACATGTGTGAAAAACATATAACCTGACAGAAAGTGATGAGACTGTCACTAGACTACCCATAGTGCCCAGAAGGGGGGCATCAGATTTATTAGTAACTCTTCTCACCTGTGAGGCATGGTCAGCAGTGTCCTGGGCCTGTCCTCCAGGGTGACACCTTGCTTCTGGATAAACGTTCTCCTCAAGCTAGATAAGGGACTGGCTGGGTCTTGCTTGCTGTGAGTCATGGTGAAGGCTGTCTCCAGAATGCGCAGGGGAAGGGTCCGGTTGATGGGGCAGTAGATGTGTGCACCGCTCTCCAGTGACAAGGGCTTTTGACTTCCCACATAGAAGTGGACGAGGGCAGCTACCGAGTCAAAGCTCTCCCTCCCCAGCTGATACTGGACCCGAGGGCGAAAGGTGCCAGACTCCACTAGAACTTTGCCAATGACGAAGTGCAGAACCTTGTGGCTCCAGCGGCTGGTCAGTACATAGTCGCCCACGCTTGTGAGTGAGTCCCGTATCAGGAAGTCTCCGTTCCGCAGGACCAGCGTCTCCGACACCTGTCAGGCCACCCAAGAGAAACCAGACGATCAAATCCAGGGCACCCAGTGAGAAGATGAAGTAAAACAATACAGATAAATATAGGTAACGTCTTTTTTGTGAAGAAAGACAGCAATGGTGGTTTTGGCTACACAACATTAAGTCAGATACCACTACCCCCTACCCCTAACTCCAAACTATGTAGATTAAGGATTTTATACCGAATTAGACCTACGAAACGCACATAATCTGATAAAGATACGTGTAGAGGATGAGTAGGATTGGTTTTCAAACCGAATACTGCAAATACCAAACACAAATACAAATGCTCCTCTACTTACGAACTTTCAGATGTACGAACGAAGAGGACTGTAAGTCCAAATCGTGTTCGTTGGGCTCCTGTTTCCTGTCCACAACATCTTTTTCTTTTCTGCGCTCCAGTTCCGCCTAGTACGACTTCTGGCCGCTACTCCCGCCGCGCAGCAGCGTAGCGTGCGTACTCCCAGCATCCTAGCTCTTTGTACTTACGTATACCCTTAAAATGATGTTCAATAACGACTAACGAAACATTTCAAGTTACAAACAGCCGTTCAGAATGTAACTCGTTCATAAGTAGAGGAGCGTCTGAACTGAATGCCGGGTGGCTTTTGGTCCTTCAACCTCGTAGATCATCAGATCATGTTAATGTCTTTTGTTTTTCATTCCTTTGGGTTTGGTTTGGGTTTTTGGCTTAGTTAGGTAGTTAGGTTAGGGTTAGGGTTATACAATGAAGAAGATATGATTTTGCTTACATCGGAAGCTGGTTCCTGCATGTCATGTCTTGCATGTTTAACCACTACAAAGAAAACTCTTAGCAAAAAGAACTTGTCTTAGCCTTTGCTATATATAAATATAGAAACATTCTGTCATGACTCAACTGTAGACTGAGCCATAACACTAATAATGCAGGAAAAATCTTCTTCTCCCTTTCTCATCATAAAGGCTAAAAGAGATATTATTGGTTCTTTATCTGCGGGTTTTCTAACAATGCCGATAAATTCACGGAAACTTAATATCTGCCGATTTTATCAGACAACCGATACGCCGGTCGAACCTTCGTCTACATATACTTCTGTTTATGTTTCCAGATTATGGATGAGCCAACCTCTCGGGGCATGAGGCCATGGTACCAGCCATGGCTGCTCATATCATCGCTGCTTCGCTTCAGTTCCTCCTCCAGCTCCTTCCGAAGCTTCTCAGGTGGGCTGTCAAGCAGGTACCTCTCCTTGGAGAACTGAGGGGTGCAAGGAGACATACGGAGGGTGACACAGTGGCCTGAAAACAGACCAGCCACGGGGATGCAGACATCCCAACATCTGTGTGTCTGTTTGGATCGTCAGCGTAGACTTTAGAAGAAGCTCAGAAGCGATTTCTCAAGGAAACCGTGTAGCAAAGCTAATTTCTTATTTAGCCATCCTGGAGAAACAGTGACCATGCACGATCTTGTGGGATCACTGAGGTCGTTCCCTCTTTGGCTAGAACACCCTGGACAGTCCAAAGAGACATTGCTACTTAGATAAGTTCAGGGACAACTTGAACTATCAAAAAACTGACCCCTATTCGCGGGGGGGGGGGGGGGGGGGGGGGGGGGGGGGGGGGGGGGGGGGGGGGGGGGGCGCGCGGGGCGCCGCCCGGGGGGGCGGCCGACCGGGGCCGGGCGGGGGGTGGAG
>JAODJX010000042.1:32341074-32355593 GCA_026776945.1 Isichthys henryi
CAGCAGGTGGAAAGTGTTGCTTGTAGACAGTAGTCACAGCTATGCGACACACAGGATTGCAGACTGCAGATCTTCTCCAGGCTTCTTTTGACCTTAAAAGGCATTTGAGGTGGGGAACAGGGGAAATAGGGAGCCTGTCATTGGCTGGGATGCTACCAGGTGTGCAAATTAAAAATGAAAGGGCTTAGGTGACAGATTGCATTCAAAGAAAATTTACACAATGCTGAAACCTGTTCTCCACATGTGAAGGCCAGATTGACTATTGTTATAAGGTGTATGGGTGACATATTTCATAACCGACAGACTTTGCATGCTTGTTGGAAGCGGACTCATTAACCAGTATTAAACATTGTTGCAGCCAGATCATTATCTGGAGAGTGCAGAGTGATCATTTTGTTATTGCAGTTGTGTAGCGTGAAGAGTTATTAATTCAGTGTGCTGCTGCTAACATATACCTGTTAAATCCAGTAGGCAATTAGACTCTGAAGCATTACAGAAATGCCATTGTCTCTCACTAACCCGTTCCAGCTCGTGACGGTGGCCGAAGGGTTTAATGTTTTTCCTGCCGCTGCAGTTCTTTAAACAAAAGGACTTTGCAGTTAGTTACCAAATTGCGTATAGATGTGCGTGAGTGAGTGAATGGTGTGTGAATGTGCCCTGCGATGGGTTGGTGCCCCATCCTGGATTGTTCCCTGCCTTGTGCCTCCAGGATAGACTCCGGACCCCCTGTGACCCTGAATAGGACAAGCGGTTACAGAAATGGGTGGGTGGACATTGCAGTTAAATCTAAAAGGAGTGAAATCTGGTACAGTTGTCCTGTGGTTTTCTTTCCAGAATCAGGTGTGATACATTGATTTGGTCCCCAGTATGATGGCTTTTGGTGTTGTGGTCTGTATACGTGACCTGCTGACTTGTCGGGACTGTGCATCGTTTCATTCTCACTCCGGACTTTCATCTGGAGTTATGTCACTTAAAACTGCAGTAATTTATGGGGAATTATTATTTTATTGGGTGAAGGGAGCTGAATGGTTAGTACTTCAGCGTCATGTCTGCAGGGTTTGGAGTTCAGATCTTGCCCCTGGCTTTGCGTGTGTGTTCCTATGTTTGGGCAGTTTTCTTCTAGGTTCTCTGGGTCCCGTCCACAGTCAAAGATGCAGTTAGCTGAATGGGTGCCTCACAAACCGCATATAGCGCGTGAGTGTGTGTACACTGCAAGTGACTTCTATCCCATGTAGGATGCTAGAGAGTTCTAGTGTTCTTGTTGTGGTGATCGAGATTTATTGAGAAATATTGCAACATTATGCACTCCTGATTTTGGAATTGTTTCCGGTTCAGTTTATTGGTACAGTGTTTAGATTTTCGTGTTTTCAGTCATTTCGTTCATTTCAGCATTGCAGAGCTCTGCTGTTCATTATTTTAGACAGTCAAACTGAAAATGCAGACCTTCGGGATTTTTGGATCAGTCTCTTTAATAAATGCGTGTTTTCTTGTTTTAACCCCACCCCACCCCCCGGGGCATCCATGTGAACAGTTCTTCTTTATTGATGCTTAGTTCCTTGTGTTTAGATTGAGGAAATGAAACTTGCTAAAAGGGCCCAGATGAGCTGAGAAGGGGAACGATGGACAGCCAGAATTCGATGACCGAGAAGAAGACTTTTTGTTTTATTCCATAATACTGTTTGTTGGCCAGTACATTCAGTTAGGGGTCTGTTTTTGAACTCCTTTGCCCGTGTCTTTACTTAAGACTTAAAACACATGATATTAGCTTTTGTGTTTTGTATTACTGTCACAATTGTACTGTAACTTAAGATTATAAAAAAAAAAAAAATTGATAAAAATTTCTAACAAAGAGAGGGAAAGCCTACCTTTTTTGGGAGCATTCATATTAAAAGTAAATGAAAATGCAGTTGTCCATCCATGTACTTGCCTGTCCTCAAAGAACTTGGATATCACAGCAGGGTGACTGTAATGCATGCTAAAAGAAGACATTCACAGACTCGTACTATGAAGTTTTCCATAAATAAGTATATGCTATGTGCTATTTAGCCATTCGGAGTAGTTTAGTCTTTCTGTGTTATCACTGACTTGAATTATTTAGCTTAATTTTCCTTCTACGATTCTTGTATGTCAAGATAATCACTGCTAAAATGAAGGCTAGCCCTGTCACTTGGCTGCATCAGCTTACACAATACGGTAAATAATAACCATATAATATTAATTAATAACCATGGTATATTGTCATGATAAAATGTACCTAGATGCCCTCATTGGACCAGGCAACCTTCCTCCATTGCTTCAGGGCCCAAATCCAACTCTTGCATGCAAATTTTTGTATTTTTTTTCTAAATTACAGACTTGTTTAGATCTTTATAATCATTTGGGAGCTTTCTGTTAATTGAACTTACATGTTATCCTAACTAGTATCTTACTCTGCATCTTCTGATTGAAAGTGATGTCTGTACAGTGAAGTCCCAGAACAGCTGTCTGGCAGGAAGCTCTTCATGGTGTTAACATTGAGAAGTCGTTGACTATTGCATATGGATGACACTTGCATCTGGGAGTAAAATCACGAAAATGAAAGTAAGAGGCTACAGTTGTGCATTCGTGTGGCTGTCGTGCTGTGTGGGCGGGCGGGGCGGGAGATGCACAGCACACACTGTGAACCTCACCCTGGCAGGTTGTGGCAAGAGAATATGCTGATGCTGTTTGTGTGACATTGTGATACGGGTGCATGGCTGGTCCACAAACCAGAAGCTACGCAAATCGCGGAGTGTAGGCCTGTGCTTCAGACAACGGGGGCCGGTCTGCGAACCGTTGACTTACAGAAGTAAAGTAAAGCCAATTTATAAGCACTCAGCAGCTGCTAAAGAAAGGGGCATGCTCTCCTGTTACTTTCATTCTATTTATGTCGCAGAACTGCCGTTAATGCCTTATAGTGGAGAGAGAAAATTGTTTAATCTACATGTGTTGTCATTTCCACAGTTGAAGGTGCATTATATGTAAATTCATGCAAATCTATTATTCACATCAAGAGATGATGTCTGTTTGGTGTCCCTTCTATATTTTCAATCTGATATAAATAATTTTCTCTGAGCTTCAGCTTTGCCGGCAAAAATACAATTAGCACCAGCTTTATGTAATCATACGTAGCTTTCATTCTTCCTGAGCATGTTAGATCGCATACCCTTTAGCGACGTTTTCTCCGGCGTCATCGTCTGACAGCTGTGTGGGTTGGTACTTTCGCCACATCAGTCATTGTTTCAGCTTACTAATCAAGTATATTTGTCCAAAGTGCATCTTGTTGCTTCACTATATATACAGATCTTTAGATGATTCGGATGCAGTGATCTCTGCGATCGGCCTGTTCGGACGTGCCTGTGAATGGCTCCATGCCTGTCCTGGCACGTTCATACCTACTTTGGCCTGTCTGGGCCTGCCGAAGGCTAGCTCAGACTTACAGCCTCGCCGTGTCGTGTACCTGCATCTGAGGCCTGCTGTTTATGGAGAGCTGGCAGGTCCTGCGTCTTGTAGGACATCGGTAGGTGATCAGCCTCATCGTCTTTCTCTGAAGTCCTTTGTTTAGGCATGGGTGTGTTCAGACAATGACATTTTATTTTCTGAGTTTGAGCAACTTAGGCTCTTTCTTTTGTAATTAAGCATAGATGACAGATAATAGGATAGTATGGTTTGCTGCGTTTTACTGTAAGGTGAATTTGACTGGTCCATGTTAAATGAAATAAAAAAAACTGCAATAAAAAAAAATTATATAAACCTCACAAAATTTGTTTCTGTGTACTGTAGGGTTTTGTCAGGAAGTGCTGCCAATCCCACAGATGTGACCACTGTGCGCGGATTATTCTCGATAATCTCCTCAATCACCTCCGGTGCCCTTCGGTTTTGTACCGTGCTTTATCTCTCTCTCTTAATCTTTCCTTTGCATTTCCTACTTGGTTTTTGATGGAGACCCTATTCCAGTGTCTGATAGTAAGAGTGAGGATGGGATCGAAGGCTGTAAATGTGTTAACAAAAGAAATGACTTTGGAGCAGTGTACCTGCTGGGCAGGGAAAGGTGCCGGATGATTCTGGGGGAATGATGGAGCTGCGTATGAGACATCAGGACATCTGAGCCCTGCTTAACTCCTCATGCTGCTGTGTTTGATCAGTGTCTGGCTTGAAAGAGGCAAGGATTCTGAGTAGTAAAGGTTAGGCTTCTCTTACGTGCGAGATCCTGAGTTCCTCACAGGCAGTTAATCCCGAGGTATCTGGGTTTTCACTGAGCTGGAAAAAGAGAAGTGGGGGGGGGGGAATCAATGAATTTTATCAAACGTTTGAAACCCTGCTGTGTTATTTGTGTTTATGAGAAGCCCGGCACAGATCTGCACTTTCATGTCTCGCGCATAAGAGGGTCCCTCATGCACTCGACACTGAAATTGCACGCCACTCAAAGCATAGCGGAGGGCAAGGGGATGTCACCCATTGTCCCATCGGCCACCCTTTCTGTCATGAAGCTGGCCGATGATGTCATTGCAGTCTTATAACCAGCATCCTCTGAAAGGCTGGGAATATTTTAGAAGATTATTGGCAATATTTAGTAATTGTTGTCTTGGAGGTATGAATTTTACTTAGAAATGCTAGTTACGGTTTCAGTACTGCCCTTGTCCGATTAGAAGCCTGCGTTCCTTACCCGAAAGTCGACGTCAGTTCCACTTTCCTATTTTCTATTTCCAGTTCTTCAGTTCGTCTCACTATTCATGCCTCATCTTTTCCCCACCCGCGCTCTCGCACGTTCCCAGCTCGTGCATGTTCGGCTTGTAAGTGTTCCCAGTGGAAACATTCCCGGTGTTATTACCTGTTTGGTGAGTTGCTACTGGCCTCCTGTAAAGGAGCTTGTGCCGTTCAGCTTGCCACCCGATCTTTGGTTACCATGTGTTAACTAAGCCCATGTCAGCTGAGTGAAAATGGTTGGATAGTCCAATTGCTCTTGCATTGCATTTTTTTTCCCCATCAGGTGCTTGGTTCTTGCGTGCTTGGCGAATGCAAAATAGGACCCCGGTGTTAACCAGCACTGGAATTATCTCTGACCTCCAGTTACAGCCAGGAACTGGAGTCCATTGTGGTTACAGACAGACCATTGAGATGTGCCTTGTGAAATAAGTCTTTGCAACTGTGCCTCTTGGTGTTTCGTAGTGGCAGCGGCCACATGGGGGTTGTGGATTTTGTGTGGTCCTGCAGTGAACAGTCTTGATGTGGTGCCCATCTTCATGGCGTGGCGCAGCTGGGCTTGAACTGTCTTGCAGAGATCCCCTGCATGCCGGTGCATCTGTGGCAAGATGTACAGCCTTCAGCCAGAAAGGAGGAGGCCACCACATGCCGTCACAACCTCGACCGTGGAGGAGGAGAGCACAGCTGCTCTTGGTCAATGAGAACGACGTGTGGGCTGTAGCAGGCAGGATGTACCCAAGAGCTGGGACGAGGACAGAGAGACACCCCTTTGCGAAACAATCCCCTCATTTCAGTAAACCTGGTTTTCCACACTTGGACTTGCTGACCTGAAACCTTCACCACGATGATGGATTCTCACTGTTTTTTTTCTGTAAAACAAAGACATTGGGAATCTGTTTTTTATCTGTTTTAATAGAGCATTTTTATGATTCTGGCAATTAAACAGCAAGATGAGGATTTTGAAGCTGGAACACTTTTTTTTTTTTTTTTTTTTTTTCTTGGTTAGCTATTTATCTTTTGAAGCCAGTATCTAACCTGAAAGTCTCACACATGAGGCATAACAGATAGTATAGCACAGTAACTGTAAATTGGAGGGGGTGTGGCGTGTTTGCATGATCCACACCTGGTTCTGCCAGTTTGGTTTACATTCTCGTTTACAGTCATAAACAACGTACAGAAATATGTGCCAAAGGCTCTCAAGGTAGACGTGACAAGAAAAACAGAAACCCTGGGGTAAATGCATGCGTACATGATATTCGCACGCACATAATTCCAGGGCCCTCGAGCTGAGGGATGGCGACAGACTCGTGCTGTTACTGGGACTGTCCCGCGCCGCAAGCTTGGGCTGACCTCCGGTGTGCCCTGACTATTTTTAGCACTCTTTTTTTTTTTTTTTCACGTATGGATCGCGATCCCCTTCCCCCCCCTGCAGGAAACCCACGCCTTACTCTTAGCACATCCTCTGAATAGCCCGGCCATTTTCACAGACCCTAAACTGCGACAGACTCCTCATTCTGGTCCTCGACACATTGGGGCTTGGGGCCAAGTTATCTCCTGTTTGCTGTATGTGGGTGGTGTCCTCTGCCCCAGTGCAGTTTCCGGGGAAGAAGGACTCTTGCTTGGTTCCGTTTCTGATCACGTTGCTCGCGGCCCCTCTGGAATATTGATAGATTCCTCCCTGTTGTATCCTTACATCTTAGTAGCCCTTTCTGTACGATTTATGCGCTGTTTCCTGTGTAGGAGGGGCTGTGTGGTTCGTGGGTTAGGAATCTGAACCTGTGGCCATAAAGTCATTGATTCAAATCCCATGGCAGGGTAATTATATGACTGTTGGGCCTTTAAGTAAGGCCCTTAATTCACAAAACTATTCCCAGAAAAATGGCTGACCCTAGCACCTTGACCCCAAGCTTTGCTTTCACCTTAATATGTGCGTGTGTCTCTTAGGGGGACAAGATGGGATATGTGAATACCAACGAATTCTGGTACCGCATGATTAAAAGGCAGTAGGGCTGCCAGCCTCTTTCCAGCAGTAATTCATAGAGCTGCCTGTTGTAGACCATCAGCCTGGACACAAATGCTTTTACCTGAGTCTGAACTCCAGTCTTCTGTCTGGGATTTGTAAGACTTGGTGATCAGGTAACTTGCATCTGGTACACCTAAAAACTTAGAAGATAGCAGGAAACATGGCTGCAGCTCCTGCACAGCCCCATTAAGATCTGCATTGCTGGTGGGTTGATCTCCAGATTCCGCCTGGGGAGATGGATTGTGTCTGGTGGGCCACAGAGAGTGTCATGCCGCATGCAGACAGTGCAATAAACGAAGACAGATGCTGGAGTAAAGCTGAGAAACACGATCACAACCTAATCCTGCTTGTCATCGGCTGACAGATTACTCCGTCCCTGTTTTTCAGCCAGAGCCGTTCTGGGTCAAGAGCCTGTTTGTGTGTGTACCTCCAAAATAACTATCTAACAAGCAAAACAGGCTATCCTTACTGAATGAGGAAGCATGGGAATAGGAGGCAAGTTTAGATGAGAATATTACAGAAGTACATCAACAGTTTTCCAGTATTTATAATGTGAATGCAGAGTATATCACAATTATTTTTGATGTCTGTGAAGGACAATGCTTCAGTGTCAGAAGTGAATTATTTAGCATTCCTAATATGTCCTGCTGAATAGAATTACACTGTTTAGCCTGGAGATTTTCACCAGCTGGTGTGATGCTCTGTAAATGTGTGGAATTCTAGGCACCCGTAGATCTCAAAGCAGCAGGCATCTTTAGAGCCTCTGGGAGCATGCGGCACCGTGATTTTTAACGATGAACTGCGTTGGGCCGTCGTGTGCTTTGGACGGGACTCCCGGGATCGGTGCCGGTCCATGTTGTCTGAGTGTGATGGCGATGTTGTGACATCATCAAGCCTCCTGGTAACCCTAGTAGGCGGCAGTTTGAGCATGAGGCATGCCAGGTTCCAGCTTCGACTCTGTTCCTCCCAGAAGACGGATTTGCGTCAGCCAGGACACCTTGGCTGGTCCCCGCAGCTCCTACGACAGACCAGACAGATGCCAGCAGGTTGTCAATGGTGACAGACGCCGCTCTCCTCCAGCTGGCAGTGGCTCTTCCGTGCGGCTGGCGGGACCCGGTTGTAATGAAAGAGCGCGATTTGACGGACGGCACTTGCTGTTTGTGATATTTGGCGTTAAACGTTTCAGCTTGAGCCTGATCTCCAGTCCCTCAGGCCTGGAGGAAGGTGACATCCGTGACCTCGTGCAGACAGCTGTAGCCTTATGAAGCTGTGAAGGAAAGGGAAATATTTATCTGTAGATGGTATGACTTTTATAGGTGTAAAATAAACACTTGAGAAGCTGAGGTCAGTTGCATAGAGACAGTATGAGAATAACATGGAGATGCCCTGTCCCTGGTTGGATGAATGCCGCCTTTTTAGTATGTTGTGCTTCTGTTTCACTGCATTTTATTAATCTTATTTATTATTAAGTAATCTCACCCTGTCTGGGTCTAGGACTCTCTGTGCATGTTTTCTCTGCGTGTTTTGTACTTGATAATCTCTCTAGCTGTAGAAAGCCGTCATTCTGCAAAAGGTTGCAGATGCCTTAAGATCGATGTCGATGAAATATTGATGAGCGATAAATATTAAAACAAACACATAAATATTGATGCTGCACCTGAGAGAGCCTTTTTTACGGCGGGCTGTGGGAAGAGCTGAAGCCGTGCCGAGCTGCAGTAAGTGGTGCTTTAAGGTCTTTGCTGACTTCACCAGGTCACAGCTCACCTGTGCTTTTCTGAGCTCGCTATAGGGGGTCGGCCTTGACCCGGGAGCGTATCTGTGCGTGTGCGTGTCCGCGCCCTGGAAATGCTTTAGGGTAGTGTTTCCCGACGAGGTCCTTGGGGACCCCCTGACAATCCATGTTTTTGCTCCTACCGGAACCTGGGAGGGAGCAAACACATGGACTGTCAGGGGGACCCCATGGATCCGGTTGGCACAGTGACAGAAGTGCTCATTTTAGTCAGGCAGATTTGTTTTGGTTATGGACATGTAACGGCTGCAGGGCGGCGCTAGGACTGAGCACAAATTATACATTCGATGACTCAAGCTTGCCTGTTAATTTTCAAATCCAATATTTAACCTGAGACCCTGGCACACAGCAGCAGATGCTAGGGCCAGGTTGCATATCTATCTACTGTAGGTGTGTGTTTGCGCATGTATGTTATGTTGTGCGGATTTCATATTTCTCACGCTTTGATATATAGGCACCTATTTTGGTGCAGAGATGCAGTTCCTGCACCCATTTTGACACCCTCTTTAACCCCTTTGCTTAAGCGTCTGCAGATTTACACGCACAGAACTGTACTCATATCTTTGTGGGGACGGTCCATTCATTAACATGGGCAAAACCCTAATCCCAACAATGATAACCTTAATCCTTAGCCAGCCCTAACCTTAATCATAAGTAACCGAACAGAATACAAGATTTGTAGCATTTTTAGTTTTTTGATTGCAGTCACAGATTTTTAGCAAATTGAATTTCACCTTGTTGGGACCAAAAAAATCGCGCACACATAATGTCAAAACAGGTTTTTATGATATTGTGGGGACATTTGGACCCCAAAATGTAATGTATATCTGACCCACACACATACACACACACTCTCATACTGTACCAGAGACAGTATAGCAGCCAAGGTCATCCTGTTAATTCAGGGAGGGCGTGGTGCTGCTGGGTGATTTCTAACAGGAACAGATGGCACTGTGTGGTCCTGTGACCCAGCAGCTCAAGGCTGAGTCGGCAATGTGAGGCAGGTGTACAAATTTGCACCAAGTGTCAAGTTTTAATGCTCAGCACACCGACGTGTGAAAGCATCTGTGATCACGGTGACCCTGTACTGGAGAAGTGGCTGGAAGATGGATGGATGGATGGATGGATGGTTAGATGTATTGGCCTAACATCTCGGTCCAATTATCCATTATTATTTAAAATTGACTTATTGTTTTCAGTTTAATTGTTTTTTTTGGTTAACTAAAATTAACAAATTTATTGAATTATTTTTAAGCATGTCTTAACAGGAGAGCACCAGCAGAAGCTGCTTAGGGAGACTCTTCACAGTATATTTAGTTGTTCCACCATTGACTCATCCTGAACAGACGTGGATATCAGAGCTGATTGGGTGGATTTAAAGTGTTGACACTCGCACAGAGAAAACAGGCACAGGGTCTCGGCGATTGTGTGCTGTTCTATCCATCATCACAGCCTCGGAGGTGAATGTGGGCCTAATATGGTCATGTTTGACGCTGCCAGGCGGACGCGCTAATGCCTTAGTACTGAGCCGAGCCATCAGTGCCTCTGAGAGGGTCGGTAGCCGTCAGCTCCATCTCCGCGCCTGGCTCCTGGCCCATGTGTCGACGCTGTCGAGAATCAGGCCCTTTTGAGGCCCCCCTGCTTCACTGCGGTGTGGGGTCGCCGTGCCCCCCCCCCCCCCCGACAGTAAGCGGGGTCCTCAACGACTTTCAAGCAGAACGGCTGTGCTGGAGCTCATGGTGACACAATCACCTTAGCCTTCTCCTCGTCGATTTCCCCCCCACTCCTCCGAAGCTGTGACTGGGGTGTAGTTCTTACTTAGGTAACATTGCAAAGAGGTAACAAAAGCAATTCGTTTCCTGATAATGCTTTAAGTCCCAGGGGTTGGGAGGCAGTGGCTGTTCCTGCTGACTGAGCTACACGTCGACAGAAAGTTTGGTGGAGCACATCAGCAAGTTTGCAGGAGATAAATCATTTAGCATAAATAAATGATTAAGCACATTGATTAATTATGGTACCACTGCTTACAATATTTCTTACTTAATGTTTTATTTAGCCTTCATTTACCTAGAAATAATTAAAAAAAATTTCCATCGCGTTACTAAAATCTTGACGACAAATGATGTCACCCCACTGTGGTTTATAATTTGGAGTTTGACGTTAGTTTGTTTCTTATTTGGAAAATTAGGCCTGCTCCCACATTGCTGAATATCGTAAAATGTTTCGTTCTAAATGTGGAGGTCGTTGTTTCAGTCTTCGAAAGCCTAGGACTTAGCGACATGGCTTATCTTGGCGTTATTTTATCCATTAATTATCCAAAATAATGAGTGATCATGGTAGAACAAATGTGAGAAAAGATCGTTTCCCCCTCAATGGGCTAATGGATCTGACAAATTATGATTGAAGTGAATTAGAACATTAGTAGCTGCTAATAATTAAAATGGAGTTAGCTGATAAATGTAATATACACTGTGTACACCAGCAGAACAGTTTTTATTGTAATATCACAGACCATATTTTTGTTCCTTTACTGACTCTACTATGCTTTCAAATGTATAAAACATTTGAAGCCCTGGATAGCTGGTCAAAGTATCTCCTTCAGCTTTTAAGCCTTTATCCTCTACAGCGGCAGAAGGCTGGCCCTGGATTTACATGAGCATAAGTTCTCCTCACCTGCGTGTGCTAAGCGGTCATCACCAATGCAGATACGGCCCGCTGTCCGCTGTCTGTATCGCTTATGCCTGTTTATCATGCTTGACTTCTGATGGCTCCTGGACAGCTCACCCTTGCAGTCGCTTTCGGCAGGCGTGCGGGGTAGATCTTTGCAAACACGCGATTCCTCATAGCGTGAAATCGGCTGGGTTCCTGGCCAGTCAGCGTGATGCTGAGCTGGCTGCCATTGGTTTTAGGGACGATCAAAAAGCTTTAGGTAGAGCAGAAGTTTTGTGTTTTACCCATGCTGGTAAAAATGCTCAAGGTTTTGGGTATTCTCTGTTTATATAAGCACCAGAGGTGGAAAGTTTAGGTCCAGAAATTACAAGTACAGACCAAGGTTTGCTTTCAACTAACCAGTATAAAGTCAGTCATAGAGTACTCAGCTGGTTGGTTGAAACAACCTTGGTCGGATTTGTACTTTCTGGACCTGAACTTTCCACCTTTGAGCACAAATTATAGTTTCTTATTCTTGGCTTTTGCGTTATAGGAGACAGGGAGGCTTGAGCTCTCTGAGGCAGGGCAAAGTCATATAGCAAAGCCATTCAGTTACCTTTGCCTAATTTAAACTGTTTTGTTTCAAGTGAAAAGGGATCCAAGTCATCCAACCTCGTTGCTCCACTTATAGATCCACTACCTTGTTTTCCCATTCTTCCCCCTTTCTCAAGTCAGTGTTGTCTGCCTTGTTAGTCCCCAAAACCCGGATGAGGTCCCCATCCTATCCTTCCATACCTGTGTCACATGGACCTGTTTCAGATCCTTAGAAAATATATTCTTCTGAATATCGAGAAATATGCTCATGATTTCAGATAATGTGTGTCAGACATCAGCCAAAGAAGATGGATAGAAACCCACCGCAGCCTGTGCAGGCACAGTTGGGCTGTGTCCTAATTGGGTCTTGCAGTATAGGGCTTTGGGAACCGTTCTTGCTGTATTCCGGTCTCATCAGAAAAAGTCCAGGATGAAACGCTACAGTCAGACTGATTTAACTGGGTTTTGTAGCCAGTAGGGCCATTTTCGGTGGATCACTATGAGCTCGCATAAAGGTTTTCCAGGAAAGAAGTAAACCTAGACAGGAATCTCTTACCTGCTTGCCAAAGTATTGCTTAATGTCCTCTGCAACTGTTCTGCTCCTTTGTGTCTCTTCTGCTGTTGAATGGAATATCGGGAACGGTAGTCATATGACGCTAGACTACGCCGCAAAGCATATGACATCAAAATAGTTTTTTTGTGCATATTTTTCAGTGTAACCGGCATCGCTGTGCCTCAGACTGCCTCATCTCCCAAACAACTCTCTCTGTCAGGCCAAGATTCTCTCCCGGGCTTCCCAGAATGTACCACAGTCGCCCCGTTTCTGGGCCACCGTGTGTGCGTAGAGACAGCGGAAATAACCCCGATGGTTTCTATGCCAGCGTGTTATGGTTTCGCTGCCAGGTCTGCTTTCTGCTTTTTTTCCCCTCTTCTTTTCACGGTCACCTTGAATTTGCCATCGTCCGGGCCTCTGCGTCAGTGGAGCTTGTGTGATGTTATGCGGGGGGTTTAAAGCCTTGCTGAGGATGAGAGAAGTGAGAAAACTGGAAGCAAGTGTTAACTAGTTTAGGTTCTGTAGTGTAAAGTCTGTATAATTCTTTGGGACAGATTAGTGCTGAATGCTCAGTCACCTTTCAGTAAGGAAAGAGTCCGTGTTTCATATAACGTCTTTTCAGGTTTCTCCACAAAACATTAGCCACCTGTGCGTATTGGTTATTTGGTACCTTAATCTTCCCCTCTTTCTAAGAAACCACTGTTAGACAGGTTCCCGGTGATGACACCAGAAGCCTCATTCTTAGCCAGCTGATGTATGATCTACGGAATTTTCCTGCAAGCAGTATTTAAAACTGCAAGGGCTGCTTCAAGTGGAAGATATATTAGTGACCTGAATTCAGGCACTTGCACAATGGCAGCAATCACAGTCCCTGTATTGCAGTGGGACTGGCGATGCTAGTTGGATACTCAGGAAGCGAAATCCATAAGTGCTTTGGGAAGGACTACTGCAAAAAGTAATAAAATTTTAATTGAACCTTAAGGAATGATTTTGGATCTCTGGTAGCACATAAGCCCAGTAGTACAGGGGGTCGGAGGGGACCTTGCATGCATTTCATAGAAAACAAAACTGTTTACTTTGCTGTTAGAAGGGCTCTTCCTAGGAGAGATGCGAGTCCAATAAGGCAGAAGCCAAGACTGCAGTCAGACCCTCGCAGGGCCCCTGGCTTAAGTCACCGCTGCTGTGCACTTGCAAGAAACTAATTAGGGCTGGTTTGTGGTATGAAAATTATTCAGATTTTGGGAAATATTAGGTCATTGAAAGGATGTGGAAAGAGAGCCTGGAGGAATGCCAGTGTATTTTCAGATGCAGTCGCGGTCTCTCGCCCACCCAGCCTGACGGGTGAAGTATGTGCTGAGCACATGCACCGTGGTTGCATTGGGGGTTGTGGCATTTAAGACCTGCATAATCTTAGCGTAAATGTTCAGAGTTCTGCCATCTCTGAGCTCTAGATGCATTTGATCAAGTGAAATTCATTAAATTATCCCCCAACCACCTCCTTGCTTGTATACGCTAGTGAGCCTGTAATGGATAGATATATGCAGAAATTGCCTGTAAGTGTATTTTACACTTTTTAGTTCCTAAATGAGTGCAGGAATAAAGGTTGTGTGTTTGGCTCCGTTGACAGAGCCTCCCTGGTCCCTCAGGAACCTCAGACTCTCCTGACACAGCATTCTTTGTCCTTTGTTGCTGAAGGTGTTTTTAAGTGGATGGAGTCATTCTTCAGAAAGGCAGAGCAGTGTAGAGGACACCTTCTCCCTGGAGGGCACTTGAGTAGCCATGTTTTGGTAGATCCGGGCAGCAGGAGGAGTTCGATTAAGAGTGAGCCCTCCGCCATACTTACTGGTGTGTCGGCCGCATCCTGAACATGTACTCCGTACGTAGCATAGGTCCTCAGAGGTCATTTTGTTAGGTACATCTCCCTGCTCCTCAAAACATGTGGCTGCAACTCAGCTAAGCAATCAAAGGGGTAAGACGCATGTTTTGAGTAATTCTGAATGTCATGTAGTTGTTGACTCAAGACTAATTGATTACAGATTCTCAGAAACAGTCGCCCTTCTGTGATTTCCACACACTACACTATCTAGTGTTTAAGGTGATTGGGTATATTGGGGGGGGGGGGGGGCAGCATGGTGGGGGAGTGTTTAGCACGGTTGCGAAACACCGATGGGACCGAGGTTGGAGGAACC
>JAODJX010000042.1:32355693-32366338 GCA_026776945.1 Isichthys henryi
GTTCCCTGCCTCGTGCCCATTGCTTCCGGGATAGGCTCCGGACCTCCCGCGACCCAGTAGAATAAGCGGTTTGGAAAATGAATGGATGGATGGATGGGTATGTTGGGCAAAAAGCAACCAGTCAGGTGCTGTTCTGTGGCTGAACGCACATTGCTAATGAGGGAGGTCAGAGAAGAATGGGCAGACTCGTTAAAACTAACGACAAAAATAACATTAGTGTGCAGAAAGGCATCTCAGAACGTGCAAATCCTGAACTGGTTCTGGAGGCAAAGGTATATCAAATAAAGTGGTCTGTGAGTGTGTATCAAAAACCATGCAATTTGTCTCTCAAAAATTTGCATGGTCTATGGAAAATCTATTGTCTCCTTGTCCCTTTCATTCTATAGCTGGTGAGACATCCGTTCTTTGGAAAGGAATTTGTTTTTAATGACTCCTATGAATAAAGATGAAATCGGCATACAACTCGGGCTGACGTTCATAAATATTCACAGGTTTATATAAATTATATTGGGAGTTTGGATCAAAAGAGAAGGATGGAGGACAAACAACAGCAACCTATTTCCAAATCATGAAGGTTAATGTTGACCACAAAGATAAAACTGTAAAGATCATACCAAGTGGTGAGTCTATAATGGTATATTTACTGAGTGATTTCTCTATGGATTCTGATTATTAAAGAGATCTTGCTTTGTCTGATCTGACTGCAGACAATTAAAACTCTGCCATGGTCCTTGTGGTGACTTTTGCTTCCTGCACTGTTGGAGTCTGGCTACATGTGGATTTCCTGTAAGTGATGTCATGGATTGGGGTTTCAGTTATAGTGGAGTGAGCAGCAGTCTGCCTCCCCATGGTGCCTCGGCCATTGTTCTCATGTTAGAGATTCGGCTAGATATGAAGGCTTTGATGTTCTTCTCATAAAAGTGCAAATGTAGATTATTCTCACCACTAAAGTACCACAGCGCTTGCCTGGTGGGAAACAAGATGCAAGATGCAGCATAACCGTTTTGCTGAAGAAGTTGAGACAAGTCTGCCACTCACGGCAATGAGTAGTGAAGAGGTGAACATTTCTTCCAGCTTATTCACATGTATTATGTGAGACTAAATATAATTGAGTCAGGAGGCTGAGCCCACAGGTGCACTCATGCTTGTTCATTGTGGGAGAATTGCCCGATTCTGTCAAAGGGTGCTTGAGCTTTGATTCTTCTGCCTTTTCCTCGGTGTGCTTCTTGATGGCTCCAGCTATGGCTGGGATGAGATCTTGGGTGGGTGTGGGAGGTGTTAGGGAAGCGCAGAACTGAATCAGAGCTCCTGGACTCATTGTTCAGCTCCTTGTGATTTCTTAGATGTTTCATTCCTTGTTTTTTTTGGCAAGTAGTTTTTGTCAGCGTAGGTCTTGCCCCATAGTACTTAGTGGAGTGGTTGGGACGGGGTAGGGGATGACGTACAGCTAACCTCATTGGTCTCCTCTGCCTTACAGTAGGGGGTGGCACCTGGACGCAACACCCCTCTCAGTCTGCCTCAGCGTCCACCGAGGCGGGTCCAGGGGGAGCACATGAGGAGGCCGAGCCGGGGAACCCGCGCCCTGAATCAGACCACAGGCAGCCCTGCAGCCAGAACCAAGTGCAAACTCCAAGGCAAGATAGCGGAGGAAGAAGCAGCATCCGTGTCACCCGACCTGCAGGCATGGTAACGTGTGCAATTAGCAGGGTCACACTGTGTGTGTGTGTGTGTGTGTGTGTGTGTGTGTGTGTGTAAAATGCATGCACGCATAGCACTGTTTCTATGCGTGAATTGTTCTGTGTGTGTTCTCATGTATGTGCTCTTGTGGGGGTGTGTGTGTATGTGTCCACACGTGTTTGCATGGGCGTGTACTTGTGTGTGTTCACGCAGGCACTCTCACACGCGCAGGCACTCTCACACGCGCAGGCACTCTCACACGCACCCTCGCGGTGGGTGAGGCAGAGCCCAGCTGGTGGTGAAGCCCTGTGCCGACTCCCCAAAGGAGGCTTTGCCTCTGATGGATGGTCCTGCCCTCTGAGCTGACAGTGCACACATGATTAAAGCGGGTGTGGGGGGGTGCTTGTCATTAATCTTCCCTAACGAGCACACTTCCCGTGTGCTCCAGACAGATGGGGCTGACCCTGAGTCCCGTATGGAGTGCACTCTCTCTCACGGCTTTGCGCATCCATGACACCAGAGGATCTAGATGACTCCGCATGCTGACGTCCCTAAAGTTTGCTCTAGTCACCATTCTGACCTTGGCAATTTGGCTTCCTGTCTGGATTTTTCTCACTCGTAGCTTTGAATAGAAATCCTCGTCTACTCAGCTTTGAGTTTTCCAGAGCATTCTAACTAGGCCAGCTTTTATCATTTCAGCCCCCTCTGTAAAGATCTAAGTCCTCAGTTTAAGTTCCCACCTGTACCACAGGATTCCAGGCCCCAGACCATGAGCGAGAACATTATCCAAGCATGCACTCTGCATCAATCCATGCTCCAAAAAGACTTTGCACCATTGCCTGAGCTTCTGCTGTCCGTGTGACTATTGAGCGCACTGCCCAGCTTACACACGTCCCATCGAAATCCAGTTACCGCTCTCATGGTCATTATCCTGTCTCACCCAGAATAACCAGAGACTGGGGTCAGGACACTGTTGGTTACTGATGCTGATGAGTTACATTTCCAGTTATTAATTTAGCAGCTACTCTTTTCCAAAGTCAGCCTGGAACATTACTGAGGAGTTTAACTAACAAGTTAACCAGCACAGATGCATGCGGGCCAGTGCTGTGGCATGGTAGGCTGATTTACGTTTGAGTTACATGTTTGTGTAGTCACAGCCGCAGTTTCCAGGCTGCCTTGTATTGAATCATTCGTCACTGTAATATAGGCTGCTGCCTTTCTCACAAACTGCGTTTATGTGCCAACTAAATGAGTCTCGATGATGAGGGAAATTTTAAGAGTGCAGCATTGTGGGAAAAGTGAGGAATGCTGTCGGATAGACGTTAGTCTGCCGCACAGAGTAGTAAGAAGCCGACATCTATTCCATCTATTTCCCGTTCCTGCTTATCCAGTAGGGGGTCATGGCGAGGCCACGCTCGCAGGAATACTGCAGGCGGTTTGGAGACGACAGTCCACCTAACTGCATGATTTCGGGCTGCGGGAGCAGGACCTGCAGGAAACCTACACAGATGCAGGGAGGGCATGCAGTTTGTGTGTGATGCATGTTTGTGTGACCATGCTTCCTGGCTTGAGGCCGTTTCTCTGCCTGCTCCCAACCCAGAGGTCCATCCGGTCTTTTGCAAATGACGACCGCCATGTCATGGCCAAGCATTCAGCGATCTACCCGTCATCGGAGGTGCTGGAGGCTGTGCAGACGCTGGTGTCCACCGTTGAGTGTGCCCTCAAGCAGGTGTCCGACTGGATGGATGGCCTGGACCGGGAGGACGCCCCATCTGCAGACTCTGGGGAGAGCAGCACTACGTAAGGCCCCCACTGAGGGTGTTGGGAATACCCCAGTCTCCCTGGCTTTAAACCTGTAATTGGATGGGAAGGAATTTAGCCTGGGAAATGCGTACTGTGGAGTCTCAGTGGGATCTGGCCCCGCTTGGCAACTGCGGGTTGGATTTTTATCTTATAATTCTGTAATATGTAACATTAAACTCAGAAGAAAAGCATAAAATCCTTGCAAATCAAGGTCCACGGGCTACTCACACTAGCTAGGAAGTCTGACCCACCCAATTATATTTTGTTATGAACTGGCCTGACTATATCAACCTTTAAGGACTGTCCTGCTGATTTATTTTATTAAGTGTTCTCGTACTTTCCTTGACTGGAGACCAGGTAACTTGAATACAATGCAATTAAAATTGTGGTATTTTACAAGTAATTATTTGTGTTAAATTGCCTGCATTTCTTCACTTATTAGTTTTACTATTTGTTTCTTTCAACCAATCGACATATTTTACCAGGCTATTTCAGCACTGAGAGGAGATTTAATTTTAACTGGACAGCAGCGAACATTGTTTATGGCTGCAGGTCCCGTTTGGCTCAGTGGTTTATGGTATGTCTTCCAAAACAGGGAGCAGAACAGCAGGGTTCTCTGCGGGGTGACGCGGGTTGGACTGCTGGCCAAGGGGCTTCTTATCAGGAACGACATAGACCTGGAGTTGGTGCTGATGTGTCGTCAAAAGCCCACGGAGAGCTTGCTGCACAGGGTCTCTGACAACCTGCCTCTTCAGATCCAGGTTAGTGTCAGCAAAGTTAAACTTCTTGACATTGTGTGTGTGTGTGTGTGTATACACATAAATTCCATGTAGAGGGATTATATTCTGTCTGGAGGTTAGATGCTCGTAATCCCTGTCATGCATTTCATTGGCAGAGCCTGACGGAAGACCAGTACGAGGTGGACTGCTGCACCCCAGAAGCTTGTGTCCGTGTGCACAGGTCCTGGGAGCCTCAGCTCACCCTGAAGGTCACCCTCACGTCGGCACAGTTGAGAGACAGTCAGCACCAGGATGAAGGTATCAATGGTGCCACCTTCTCCCTTTAGGAGCTGAATCCCAGCCTATAGCTTTCCCGTTACAAGTCCAGCAAAATATGTGTATGGATGACTAATTTGTGGAAAAAAATGCATACTAAAACTGTAATAAATCTGCATATGTTTTTTATGGAATCTGCCAAGAATTGTCAAACACAAATCGCAATTTCAAAGACCCTGCGTCATATTGGTGTAAATTCACACACACTTACTGCAACTTACTTTATAAAGCAAAGATTGGCCAGTGTGTTGGTCAGTTATGTTTTATTTACAATTAAACTGCTTACTTGAATGCATAACCTGCCTGGCTGTATAGACCTTTAAATGGGCATAATGTGTGGGGAGAGTGTCTGTGAGTGCCTGGTTATTAAGATACATCCCACCTGCGCGCTGTGGCAGAAACCTCTCAGTGAGAGCAGTGTCCTGCTTGTCCTCACCCTTCCAGCAGAGAACGTCGAGCTGGAGGATCCGCCTGACTTGCTGGACCAGCAGAGGTGCCTGCTTGCTCTGGCAGCCCTGCGACACGCCAAATGGTTCCAGGTTGGATGGCTTTTCTTTGCCTCACCGTTCCCGCGGCCCCGTCTCACCCGAGGGTCGCTCATCTGATGCCGAGGGTGCGGTGTGCTCTGTTCAGATCGCCGGTTCAGTGGGTAGTCTTTCTGGGTAGAGTGGCTGCAGTACATGAAGGTTCTTCAGGACTATTTAAGCTGCTTGACCTTCGATTGACCTTCAAATTGTCTTTGAGGAAAACTTAGAATTAAAACTTCAGACCTAGCATTAAATATGTACTGTAATTCTTATTTATTTCTTCACCTTTTGTACTGTTCTTTGCTTCACCCTCAGTTTGTTTACGCAAACGGGCCATTGGTTACAGAGCCTGATGATACTGTAAGGAAGCAGGTGCATTGGTCCAAGTAGGCTTGAGCTGTCATTTCACCTCTTGCCTTCTCTGTGTCGTTTCTCCCTCCCCAGGCCAGAGTCACCGGGCTGCAGTCTTGCCTTATCGTGCTTCGGATTCTCAGAGACCTCTGCAACAGGGTCACCGCCTGGGAGCCCCTGAAAGGATGGGTGAGTGGAACCCGTCTCCTGCTGTCTCTACCAGATGGGAGATCCGGGGTCTGTTGCTGGAAAGGCCTGAATAAATTCACTGCTTGTCAATATGTTGCAGCCCCTGGAATTGATTTGTGAGAAAGCCATAGCCACGTGCAGCCGGCCCCTGGGTGCTGGAGAGGCTCTGCGGAGAGTCATGGAGTGTGTGGCCTCTGGAATCCTTCTCCCGGGTATGTGCCGGGATACGATATGTGGTGGATGCACATGTGGTTGCTGCCTTAAGTGCATTATGAGGGAAGGGTAGCATGACGTAACCTTTGGCTGGCTGGTGGCCAAAATAGGACGTCATTTGAGACCCATTCAAGTGTCCTTTGAACTGATCTTTAAGATCAAGGGTTTTTCTCAATACTAAGAATGCGAAGACTGGTTTTGTGAAGACCACAAGTACAGTTTTGCTAGCTTGCCTCCCAAGGACAAACTTGGGGCTCAATGAATCAAGGGATTGGTCTCGTTCGGCGAGGATGCAACCGATGTATCCTTGATATTTGGGGCAGGGCAAGAGCGACATCCAGGGATTTTTACCGTCCTCTGTACTTCTGTTTTTGAGCATTGGTACTGGTCTTTGGCAATGGAAGATAATGTAAAATGAGTACATGAGAACACAAGTACAGTCAAATAGGCATTTTGAGAAAAACCCCAAGTCTGCCTTGATCTTGCATTTCTGCTCCAGCCCAGCACAATAGGCTGCTATTAGCTAGAAGAGTTTGCATCTTAACTAAAATGTTGTTCAATGGCTGCCATTTGTTTGGCATGCTTTTTGACCAAATGTATGGGTGATTGAGTGTCAGTGATACAAACTGACAGATTAGGTATCCCAAAAATTTGAGGATTGAGGTTTCAAAGCTTGACGTGAATTAATATTCCTTTGTTGGGGTGTGAGCATTAGGTATTTTTGTGTATCCTATGCTACCCCTGGTTAAACATGGTATAGCCCTTTCCTAGTCTGAATCACTGAAGTGATAACTATAGTTAATAAATCATCTGTGTATCTTGATGGATGATTGTTTTGATGGACTTCCAAGGTGGACCAGGACTGCACGACCCCTGTGAGAAAGAGCCGACAGACGTGCTGTCAGACATGACAGCTGAGCAGGCCGAGGCTGTCACCTGCAGCTCCCAGGTAAGGAGAGGATTCACGTGTGCTGTGATTTTGGTGTTGCCCAACTATGCACTATACCTGGGTTTAGGAGGCACACAGTGTCATGCTGTATTCAGTATTGAATCGACTGTGCAGCCCACTGGAATCTCAAGGTTGTCTTAAGTCAGGAAACATCCTCACTCATGTAAATGAACTTGCCAACAGTACAGCTGAAAGACATGAGCCAAAATGCATGGGTCCAAGTGACCTTCAGCTGGAGGTGTCGCTAAGTAATCACTGTGGAAAATTCTATACACATGATAGCCCCCTGGAGATGTGTCTACACTGCTGCGTCCGTGTGAGTGTACCTTAGCTTATTTACCCCCTTCGCTCTTCATCTGTACGTTTCCACAGCTGAGATCATATCAGGCAGGGTGGGGCTGGTTGCTAAGTAAACTCTGTGTGAGCTCCCGGTAATTGTGTGGGGCTGCCTTGTTTACTGCAGGGATCTCATTTCTGCACAGCCCCCCCAGCTTTGCTCTTGATTGCACATGTGTTCACAAGAGAGAGGTGTGGTAGCTGTCAGCACCAGTTCCTGCAGCAGTCTTTCCCATTTACACTTTCATTCAGCTGCTCAGAAGGTACATTTGTCCATTCTGCTGGAACAAATCGAGTAAAATGCCTTATTTAGATCAGAGCCCCTTGCAGGATTTCAGTCCGAAGCACTCAGGAGTTAGACCCTGGATGAGTCCCAGGCTGATTGCCGCAATCTATGCTAATTCCCAGCACGCCTTGCGACTGCTGGCCTTTGGGCGGATCCACAAGTTGCTGGAGATGGACCCGCTGCCCTCAAGCAGACCCTTGCAGAAGCACTCTGGTCTGGATAAAGAAGGTGTGTGTGTTTGTTTACTTGAGGGGGCCAAATGTCCCCACAATGTGATAAAAACCTGCTAGTATGATGTTGTGGGGATCATTTGTTCAGTCCCCATAAAGGAGAAAATCTATTTTATAAAAATCTGTGACTGCAATCAAAAAACTAAACGTGTTTTCTGTGGTTACTTATGGTTAAGGTTAGGGCTGGGTAGGGGTTAAGGTTGTCATTGTCGGGAATAGGGTTTTGCAGACATGCAAGTGCACCTTCGGAGTCAGTCATTCCCTTCGGCTTTTTGCTCTTTCCAGGACTGGGACTGAAGAGACCCCATGAGGATGGATCCATGGACGACAGAGACCTGCTCAAGAAGATGAAGTGCAACCTAAGGAAGTGTAAGAAGCTCTGTGGCCTCGAGTGGGTTGGTGTGGCTTCTAATTCCAAGCCTGATCGTTTGGTCAATGAAGCCCCAGAGATCCAAACACCTTGATACCTAGTGTATCTCACCTAAAATGAGTCATCTTTCTGCATACTTCTATATATAATAATGCAAGCATCCACCCATCTTATATCCACTTACTTTTGTTTGGGCCACGGGAATGATGATAATAATGTTAATATATTATAAATGAGATGTTTTGAGGTACAGGGCTAGAGAAAAACAGCCGGATTTGTTGATTCTATTTTCCTTGACTTTAAGGGTCTTGGTAAAACATTATCTTTGTTTTTTTGTTTTTTTTTGTATCATCCTGCCCCAAATCTGTGAACAAAGCACTGCAGATATGCTAGTGTGTGTCACGTTATAGTTTGATGCACTGCGCCATTTCCAACACAGTAGCTTTTTCATTTTTCTGCATCCGTTTTGCAAGATAATTGTTCGCTAGCAATAAAATCTGTAATGGCAGATTATTTATTGCATTTTTTTTTTTTTTTTTTTGTGGGTCTCTGGGCGTTGCTGGCTTGCCGGGGGTCCTTGGGCCGCCCATGCAGGATGCTTCTGATGAGCTCTGTCTTAATTATGTGCGATGAAGACATTTAGTAAGCAGCGATCTGCCATTATCCTGACACTGGTTTAATGAGCTCTTTTGTCAAATAAAGTAGCTGAAAGGCATCGTCGAGGACTTGAGGAATGTGAAGGAAACACTGCGTTTGGCTGGTATTCGGCTAAAGTTTTTACCAGCTGTCCTCTCAGAGGAAACGTCTCACTCACTAGTGGGTTTGTGTCTCGTCCTCCAGTTCTTGACAATAAAGCAATAGACACCAACCAGCCAATGAACGCCCTGATGCGACTGAACCAAATTCAGCCTGGCCTGCAGTACAAGCTGCTCTCCCAGTCAGGCCCAGTCCACGCCCCGGTCTTCACCATGTCCGTCGATGTGGACGGCACCGTCTACGAAGCCTCAGGATCCTCCAAGAAGGTGGCAAAGCTGCGAGTGGCAGTGAAGGTACTAGTGGGTTAAACAGGAACTGAAAGGTCTCTTGGGACATTCAAAGGTCAAATGGTGAGATTTCAGTGTCCCGAATTGTCTTGTGGGAGGCTAGATTTTCAGCATTATGGACTTCAGAATGGTGCTCTGCAGACGGGTGGCTTCTGCCCTGAATATACATAGACTACAAAATCCAAATTGCACCTTTTAAAATGAATTTTAGCAAAAATCTCAGCTCCTGCTCTCTACCGGATTTGGGGCTCGTTTGGGTCAGAAAGATGCTTTGGTTTCCTGGGTTTTCGCCTGTAATTTGTAATCCAGCTGCCCTCTTAGACACATGTAGTGTTGGGTTGCAGCCCACAAGCAGCACCCAGCTGTGTTATCACTGGGGTGTCCGCAGTTATATTTGCAGTTTTTCTGAATTTATGGAATTCGGGGTCTTTTTTTTTTGTTTGTTTGTTTTTATCTATTGAGAGAAGATGAATTTTCACCGGCATGAACTGTTCAGGTTCTGCAGGCAATGGGATACCCGACCGGCTTTGCTACAGACCTGGACCCCCTGAGCGCTGACGAAAAGTCGGACGGCGAGGGCAAGGCTGACGCCACATCTCCCTACCCGAGCAATAACCGCTCTGGCTCCTTCACGGACGGCTCGAACACGCTGGAGGTAACCAGACGCAGCCCCCGCTTGGGATCGGCGGCTCACATCACGCACACATACATTTTAACCGCGTGCTCCATTCCCGAATCTTACAGATCGACTGGGGAAACGCTAACTCCTTATTACCAGTTCTTTTCTCTGGGAATTTTTTGTTTGCATAGATGTAATCCAGGAATTACAGACTTTGACAGTGCGTATTGTATATAAATTTCCTGCCGTATCTGGGGGGACGTAATCCTCAGGCTCACAGGCTGCCGCCAGAACATAGAGGCCCAATTATTTTGTTGCTCCTTCACATCAAGAACTTAATCTTTCATCTTTCTCCGGAAGCTCAGTAAACTGTATAGCTTGTACACCAGGATGCAGGTCATCTTCAACCGCACACACACTCTGTCGATGGCAGGTCCGAACTCAGGGTCCCATCCTGACGTCCAGCGGGAAGAACCCCATCATGGAGCTGAATGAGAAACGTCGGGGGCTGAAGTACGATTTGATATCGGAGAGCGGGGGCAGCCACGATAAGCGCTTTGTCATGGAGGTGAGTTACAGTAACTTAGGCAAGTAGAAATGCATCTTCCCTGCAGGGTGGACAAGTAACTGTTGTATGCTTTGCACCTATGTATGCATTTCCTTGCAAAAGTATTGAACCCCCACCGAAAATGATCAGGTTTGTCTGAATTACAAATAATGCATTCACACCTCGCAGTAAATTTTCAAAGTCAAAATCAGTTATTTCTCAGCAAATCTTTTAAGGAAAATCAAAAACTGCCACTTCAATTAATATTTGCTATAATAATGTTCGCAATAACAGCTGTAAGTATTTTGGGGTAAGTAGCTACCAGCTTTTTATACTCTTCAGGGGTAATTTTTTCCCCATTGTTCATGGCTGGGGGGCGGCATGGTGGTGCAGTGGTTAGCACTGTCGCCTCACACCTCTGGGACCCAGGTTCAAATCCCCGCCTGGGTC
>JAODJX010000042.1:32370103-32394971 GCA_026776945.1 Isichthys henryi
TTAAACAAAAAACCTGGCCTTTTTTGCCGTGGCCCCGCCGGTTTTGGGTTTTGGGTTTGGTAAACACTGGGCTTTGGTTACACCACCCCCCCCCCCCCCCCCCCCCCCAACAGTAGCCCAATATGTGATTTACAGACCAATCATCTCATTCAACTGAAAATGGATCTCTGGGCTTTATGAGGCAATCATCCTCTCAATGACTCAATGAAGACACAGCGTAGCTACAGAAAGCTGTACCACGGTGCGAGCATGTAGAGGACAGGATGCAGTGAGATGGGACTGTACGTCCCAGACAGAGGCGTGATGTTTCGGTAAATCCCATAAGCGGATTCTGAATAGGAGTGAATATAAAGTACCCTATAGACATTTATGATGGTCGTTATTGCCGTAAGGACCTGTCCCACTATTAGGTGTCCCACGCCTGCCGCTAATGGCTTATTAGTAAGTAACCGCAGCGCAGATTTTGCCGAGAACTTCTGCCTTGTTTTGCCTCCCTGTGATTTTTCAGCAAGCTTGTGGGACGACAGGCCAGTCAGACACGTACCTGACACCAAAGTCACAAGGTGACTTAATACATATTCAGCCACACAAAGTAGGAAATACAACCTTCCCAGAAGCAGTGCGGACATTCTGCCCATTTCTGTGCTAGGATCGAATTTTAAATAGGCAAAAATTCACTAATGTTCAGCTGGAATTCACTCAGTTTTTTTTATTATTATTTTTTATCTGGCTTTTAATGCGAGAGGCGCATTGTGTAATCTGCTTGTTAGTCATATTGATCTGTCGCTGAAGGTAAGGTACATATCAGAGCACTGCACTTTGCATCAGATATTCACCCCGTCCCTCTCTTTCTCACTGCCAGCTCTTACCTCTCCCTTTTTGTTATGCTGTCCATTTATGGCTCTATTTTTCATACTGTCAGCAAGCTCCGTGCCTCAGACATTGGGCCGGACGGACCTGCTCCCTGGTGTTGCGGGCCGCTTATTTCTCTGGCTTTCCCTCCCCCCCCCGTAGGTCTACCCAAAGGAATGCTCCTGCTGCCCGTGGTGAAAATGCCCACGTACCCCGTCCCCCACTACTCGTTCTTTTAGTGGGGGGCTCCACAAGGCAGTTTTTTTTTTTTTGTGTTTTTTTTTTTTGTCATTTTCTTTTTAATTTTTTAAGGAAATATCTTTTGTTTCCAGCTCAACACTGGAAGCTCCAGCCACATGTAAGTCGAATTGACCCATTTTTTTTGTTTTTTTTTAACACTTCCATTGAAGTTTTACCAGCAGAGCGGCTGGTCCCACTTGCGTACTTGAAGGATTGTACTGTGAAATGTTACCTCAGACTTTGAGTGTACGTGAAACCAGCTCTGTATTTAATTTTTGTGTGTCGGGGGGGACACACACACAAACTTACATTTCATGTAATTTGGCAGGTACAGACTGCAATGCTGTATAGAGTCACGTGTATGAAAATTGGATGTATGCACCAGGAATAAATAATACAGTTTCTCTTTGAATTTACTGTTTGATTTCTAAGTTAAGGCCCATAGCGAAATGTACTGATGCGCTAGTAAGAATGTACATAAGCTTACAGTGGCCTAAAGGATTTGTGGTGCTTTGTACATTAAGTGGAAGGTTGCGTACAAGGGTTGGTGCTGGTGTGTACACAAGCTATTAATAAAGGTTTCTGAAACCTTGTCACGTGACCCTTGTCAGTATATTATCTTATACTGCTGTATATTGTTAGGATGCCCCTTCCTCTCTTAGTGACTTGGCTCCATCCCAACGACCTGATCGCTAAACAAAGTAGTTGCTAAGTGAAAACCGCGGTAGCTTAGGTGTGACCGTGACTGTGCCTCACACTGGGAGGATCGCTAGTTGCTGCCGTCTCATTCAGATAAAGTTCTCTTACAGCTCCAGCATGCATGTTGCCGGCATAGAAAATCTGGTCGTAAATCCATGCATCACTCGGAAATGAATTATTTTCTGACTGTCATATTTGTGAATTTGAGAAGGTGTGTAATGGAGTGTGTTCCCTTCTTTCTGGTGATCTGTTTCCCTCCTACTGTCCAAAAACGCATGGTTTGGGTGAATGGGTGTCTCCCAGCCTTGTGCCCTGTGATGGCCTGGCATCCCATTCAGGGTGTCTCCCAGCCTTGTGCCCTGTGATGGCCTGGCATCCCATTCAGGGTGTCTCCCAGCCTTGTGCCCTGTGATGGCCTGGCATCCCATTCAGGGTGTCTCCCAGCCTTGTGCCCTATCCTGCCTGGGATAGGCCACAAAAATACTGTGACCTTGCAGTATGGATGGATATTGTAAATTGATATATATACCTATATAATGTCATACTGTTATTCTTTATATTTTATTAATTCCCCATGACCCTGGGATGGATGGGTGGGTGGGTAGATGGATGGATGGATCTCAATTAAATCATAGGATTTACTGTGTGCCATCCCAGTGTTATAGTGTCTTAAATGCCTTTCTTGCTTTTAACCGACAGCTAAAAATGATGAAATGATTTTCCACCCTCCTTGTGTAACCGACGTACTTCTCAATAGGTCCCCGCTGCTCGTGTCTCAGCATCAATCTGAGGTTCTGATGGTTCACTGAAGCAGAACGGGCTACACTGTGCAACCACAAGGCATGTACAAGGTGTGAATAAGAGGAACATTCAGGGACAACTTCCTAAAAACAACATAAGAGTGTCTTTAATCCCAGAAATTTGTATGGAATTTGTTGGATAGACTGGTGTGAACGTTGAGCAGAGTCTGTCTTCTTATTACTGTTAAGTTAAGGAGCAGGACCGTTGCTGCTCTTATTCATCCCAGAGCCAATCATTATGTATGGATAGTGCAGGGCTGGGAATGACAAGCTGGGCTCCGTGGAGTTTGAATGGGTTGAGAGACCCTGGGAGTCCGGCATAGGCTGAGTCCTGCCCCGTGCCTTATGGGAAAGGTCCTGTTTCATAGGATCTCGTACTGGTTTCTCAGTGTTTGTTGTATAGATAAGAATGTTTCTTGAACTTCCAGCAAATCCATGCTCTCAGTGGCACTCCCACGATGCAGTGCCTGATGATATATGCTGTAGATGTTAAGAAATAATTGAATGTTCTTAGGATTCATGGATTCGGCAAACGAAATGTCTGTCGTGGGGCTGCCTTGATGTGTCATACTCCATGGAGTCTCTGGAATTTATGGAATGTGTGAAAGTATGATGGAAGCTGGGAGGCAGCTTGTACGTTAGAAGCAACACAGGAGGTGCAAAAGTACTGTGTTTTCATTATGTTGTTTATATGCGGTGGCACATACACCCTTGTGCAAATTTAATTGAAACAAGTTCAACGAAGCAGCATTTCAATATAAATATGACCACCTCAGTTTCTTAGTAGCATTTGGATGCGATTTGGCATAGAGTCCAACATTCTGAGCAGTCTTTGATGATCCTGGAGACCCAGTACAATACTGGAATTAACACCTGAATAAGCTTATCTTTTGTGGTACGGTCCAATCCACGACAGCTCTGTTTGCAGATTGCCCACAGATTCTCTATAGGGTTTCAATCGAGAGTTTCCAGGTCAGTCAAGTACCTCGATTTTCTTCCTTAAATGAAACTCCTCCCCGTTTTTGACATATGACGCAGAGCTAGATCGTGCTGAAAGATGCCTGACCTGCCAGGAAATGTAACAATAATGAAATTTCCTGTATATGGTGTTATAACGCCAACACATTGAAGAAGTGACTAATATTCTTGGCTTTCTGGAATGAAACTGAAGGGTGTAGGTGTCAGAATGTCACGCACTAGCATAACCTTAATGCTGAATAGTAATGTAGTCCTTAATGCAGTGCATACTGTCTACTTACCTACTTATTTGTCTATCTGTGTGTCTGTCTACTTATCTATCTATGTGCATGTCTACCTACACATACAGATTTAGATTCGACACAAGACCAGTGAGCTACAGTATAACACTCAATTATAGCATTTTTAATAATGGTAAACTGACAGTTTTCCCATTGCTTATTGAATAAACAATGTGACGAGACGTCTTCCTCCTGTCCCTGCCAGGCACACAGGGAATACCTGGGGGCTACATACTGTATTCACCACTCCATTCACCACTATTATTACATGTAAACGATAGAAAATCAGAGGGACTTGGAAATTTTGTGTTATTAGCTCGTCTTGATTTTATATGATGATAATCTAGGTTCAGTGATAGATGTTTATTCACCTGACCCCGCGTCATGCTGGGTGTCATGCTAAGTTGTTGGCTGTTTTTTTCGCTGTCTGGTGTCGTGGCTCACAGGCCCTGTGCTGCACCTTCAGCTTTGGTTCCAATCCTGTTTCCATTTTGTGTGGGTGGAGTTAGCATGTTCTCCCTATGCACTGTTAGGATTACTGGCATCTTTCTATAGCCGGTAGTGCGTGCATGTGCTCTGAGAAGGGCTGGCATCACCATCCAGGGTGTCTCCCAGGCTTGTGCCCTGTGCTGCCTGGGACGGGCTCCAGGATCCATACCCTGTGACCTTTTCCAGGGGAAGCGGTTAGATGACGGGCTGATAAACGTAACATTAGAGATACATTTGACAAACCATGCAATATATGAATCCGTGATCACATTTGGTTTTTGAGAGATTTGTGTTGATTTAGAGTGCTTGTGAGAACTTTCATCTCCCGGTCATGACGTTTTGTAGGCTTCATATTTAAAATGTTTATGAGGAAGAGCAGCAGCTAATGCACTTTTGCGCCCTCTAGTGCACTGATGGGTGACATACTCTGGCCCAATCCGCAAACAGCCCTGACGGCGTCTGGCACTAATTGGTCAGACTTATTTTCTGTTTGGCTCCATGGTTGGAGCCATGGTGCAGGATTGTGGGGCTGGACGCGTTGGAGTATCAGAGGTCACCCATTTCCCTTTGTTCACATCGTTCCCGCAGCCCTCTGCTACTCGGCTCCCCGCTCACCATATTGATGCTATTGTTTGTGTGGTGTAAGATGACACCCCCTCCCCCCACCCCCTGAGCATCAGGCACCATGCTTTAGGGAAGTATTGTCTTCCTCTGAGACCATAAATAAACCAGACATCTTAAGTCTCCTGTGACAGTAGACGGGGCTTTGTGAAAAATCACTTTTGGTTTGAGGTCGAAGAGAAAGATTCACATGAAGGATAAAAGGGCTAAAGTTCAGGAATTGGTGAGGAAACAGACTAGTTATGAACATCTCTGGGGCACAGCAGTGCATAAGAGAGCATCAATTCCTTTTTCTTGGGTCATCTTTCTTGGAAAGATTTGCTTGCTGCAGAACTTACCCATGTGACTTTGTGTACCAGAGTAAACAGCCACATTGTTTGTGTGCTTGGTGTCAGGCTTCTGTTAGACGGATGCCGTTTTCTCGCTCTCATCTGCCGCGTTTTTCCTATCGCGTGTGGATGCAGCCCTCTCCGCACTCCCTGTCCGCAGGAATGGCGCCCATCTCGGAGCTTCTCGTTAAATAAATAAAGACAGACCGCTGTGTGCAGATGAATGATTGATGAAAAATTAAGGAGCAGTGAGCTACGGAGAATCTGAATTTAATCTGCAGGGCGGGTTAATGGCCCATTCCTTCTCCGGAGACTTTACCAGCCGTCCTGCAGGATCCGCGAGCTACTCCTTTCATTTCCTCGGGTCACAGCACAGACAGCAGGTGTCTGACTCCCACATGCGGTGCTCACCCACACACACTCCCGTCTGCCTGGCCGCTCTTTGGACCAGGGGCAGATCTTCAAGCAGACAGGTCGGCTCGAACAATCTGCCTGTGATGGACCGGCTCTGACCCATTCTTGGCTTATTCCTCACCGGGAAACTTAATTTTCAGCTCCCCTTCAGAACCAGAGAGGGAAACCAGAGGATAATTGGCAACTTCACACGCAACATTCTCCAGTGTGCTGGATTGGAATACCCCAGCTGCACAGCATAGCCTATTTATAATCCCATCGTTGTAGATATCACAATGTCAGCATGGAGAGCTTCTCATCCACATCTGATTGTGACTGGGTGGCCATCATATCCTTTATAAAGCAAGGTTGCGTGCTGCCATTTCCTATCTGTATAATCCACCCTTCCTCTGCGAAAAAGTGGCTGTCATCTCTACTCCTGCCCCAAAACAGGAAACCGGAGTATTACTGAAGACATCACCTAACCTCAATACACAACTAAAGCTTCTTCATACCCTGTAATTACACTGACACCATCATTGGCTTAGTTAATTTATAGCCATAGTTTATGATTTGTCATTGATCAACCATAATTCCTTGCTTATTGTTTGCACCTGGCCTTTATACTCGTAAATATAAACAAATGCAGCCATCTGCCAGCCACTTATCGCTTAACGCTGGTGCAGGACTCAAGACTGAAGTTCCCTGGACAAGATGCCAGTTCATTGCGCCGTATATTGACTCAAATTACAATTAAGAGCAATTTTAGAGATACCATTTAGCTGAACTACTTGTCTTTGGACTATGGGAGGAGCCCCGTGCAACAGAAGGAGAACATTCACACTCGCAGACGGGGTGAAGGTGGGAATCAAACCTCAGTACTGAGCCATCATGCCGCCCATTTTCTGAAGAACGCGATGCACAACCAAAGGTACTCCAGTAGGCAACTCGGGTTCAACACAAGAACCCAGTAACATTTTGGTCACGTGCTCACGTGTTTACAGACGTACGACGAAGGCGCAGACATGCCCGCATGCTCACAGGCACGCCTGGATGGGTCTGCTGCAGCTTCACTGACCAGCAGCGAGTCCCGACACTATCGCCGACATCTGACAGGAAGCTGTGATGATTAATCCTGTGCGGAATGGGAAGCCTCGAATCGTCCATGGGCCAAACACCTACATGGAGCCTTTCAATTATCCGTTAGCCTGCAAAACGCCCTCACCAAGAAAGAGGACTTCGCCTCTCTTCTAATTACAGAATAAAAAGCAATCAAGCATACATGTCAACTATGTGAATTATTGTATTCAGTTCTGTGTGCTAAGATATTTTTGAAAGCATCCTTCAAATATTTTGATAATGATTTATTTATTTTTGTCAGTCAGTCAGCAATCAGTCTTCTGGGAGTTTAATGTATGTAATCCAATCTCCTTGGTTTTGCTTCTCAGAATGGCAAGGTTATGACATTGTCAAAGCTGTATCGAACTAGACCGGGCCCAGAATATGCAAGAAGTGGAATACAGGAAACGGAATTGCAATAGAAACAAGCCGCAACCTTATGCAACCCTGGTGCAGAGTTGCACTGTGGACACAGAGCTGCATGACAAAGAGCTAAAAACAACTGAGGTGGACGAGACATCTGGGACAAAGCATCCTTTTGGTAACGGAAACTGAAACGCCGTCCCCACATCCCCAGGGGTGAGAGCCGGGGGTATTTCTGCATGGTTTAACGTGCTTTGACTTAGGCTTAGGTCTAGGTTTAGGATTAGGGTTGTGATGACCTCTGTGTGCCACTCGCTGAGCTTGCAGATGTTACGGCCTCCTCCGGCGAACATGGATCAAACACGAAGACTAACGCAAACACCAGAAAACAAGTGGCTGATATGGAGCAGATATGTTAATCATATGGGGTAGTCAAACTGCTCAGATATTTGATCTTACTAACACTGAATATACTGTTTTACTAACACTGTTTTTTTTTTTTTATTTTAATAAAATGATAAAAAATAGCAAAATCTAATATACAATCCATTGAGACGAATGTATGGCCTTTACTGTAAACACTAGCTAGCAATTAATTTGTATTTGGTGAGCTATACTCTCACGTTCACTTCACGGCAAAGACTTCTGTTCTTTTCGTTCTTCCGCTTCTCTTCAGAAATATGACGTGAATGCTGCTTTCCTCCCTGACTCTGACCAGTAAGAGTCAGTAAAGCTTGTAAAGGTGTGCTGTAAGCGAGCAAATGATTGGCTGGAAATTAAACCCCTGACTGAACGTATACACCTATAGTGAAAGACGGAATGAGAGCACCAAAGGAGTGATCGAGACTCGGATTGTCTACCGAGCGAGAGCCTTACCTCGGTCGTGACTAATATACACCATCTACTGGTGTACTGTATATAGCCTACATGTGCAGTGATTTCCCAAATACGGCAGGGTTGCCAACTCTCACGCATCTGGCGTGACACTCACGCTTTCTGACACGCAAGAAATCTTGGCAATCTATATAATTCCATCATAAACCTAAAATTAGCTACGTTAGAAGCATAGGCAGAGTTTGCAAACCTTACAGGCTTTTTACTAGGTAATAAAACTCATATATAAATGCATGTGCAGATTTGTCTTGAATTGAAAATCTCAATCTCAAAATACTAGAATTAATCTTTAGAGATGTAACATTTTCTGGAGTTAAAAACAAACTTACCCGAGGTTTCGCATTTGGACACGTTAGCTGACTGCTTAATTTTTTAGGTTTGCATTTTTAACAAACATGAATTGCTAAGGTGCTGTTGAGAGACTTGGTCTATAATTCAGTAGCAAGTATTATTTTTCTTAGCTAAATACTACCAATAATTAATCTTACTCCTTAACACTCTTTAGCCTAAATAATAGGCTTTTGTTACATATCGGAACACTAGTCTTTCAGATCTATATTGTGCAAAGAGGAAATGAACGAGTTGGTGAACGAATCAGAACGAATCTTTTAGCTGCACTGAATCAAACGAAGTGTGTCCCAAAACAAAGCATCTTTTCGCCCACCACTGGCAAATGTAATACTCTTGTTAAGCTGATGTAACGCCCTCTAGCTGCAGACTTTACAAACCTAAACATTTTAAATCGCTCAAAATATCACTAGTGGGGGCGGCATGGTGGTGCAGTGGTTAGCACTGTTGCCTCACACCTCTGGGATACAGGTTCGAGTCTCCGCCTGGGTCACGTGTGTGGAGTTTGCATGTTCTCCCCATGTCCTCGTGGGGTTTCCTCCGGGTACTCCGGTGTGTGAGTGTGCGCTGCGATGGGCTGGCCCCCCATCCTGGGTTGTTCCTTGCCTCGTGCCCATTGCTTCCGGGATAGGCTCCGGACCACCCGCGACCCAGTAAGGATAAGCGGTTTGGAAAATGGATGGAAAATATCACTATTAGTTACTGATACATTTGGGCTCTGTCGTGTAAAAAAATTACTCTAAAGAAAAATCTATGCTATTAAAAGCACCCCAAGTAGCTTATTTCCACAGGTATAAAAATTTGCAATGATCTGTAAAAAAAAAAATACTAATCGTGTTCTGTGTATCAATATGGGCACAATTTTTTTCTGCTTTCCTTAAGTGATGTTGCCTGTTGTCATCTTTGCAAGCTAGATTCATTTTTACTGTTACATTGTGAATGTGGAGGATGCAGTGAACTTTATGACATTCATACCATGTGTCTGTCCTCATTTCCAAATGAAAGGGTGGGTTTGCTTGCAGATTCTCTAGAGAGGAGTCCGCAGTTCTTCAGAAGACGGTGCATTCAAGGTTGCAGAAAAGTCAAATACCTAATTTGCTGGCTTAATTAAAATAAATCACGTTTTCTAGGGATTGAGAAAAGATGAGGAGATTTGGTTCTGATGACCAGATTTTCAGATTTTACTTGGAAAATCTTGACGCATTAGTAGTTTTTTTCAGCATTTAAATTTGATGGATATTTAGTGTGGTATGTGTGCAGAGTATTTTTATCTAAAAGGTAAAAACCTACTGAAAAAAAAACTTTTATATTAGAAAAGGACTAGGATGCCCTTTGTATGCAGCTTGAGGCTTGGTGTAGCAGATAAGTGGTTATGATCATCATCCGGCCATGAAGAACATAGGTGATGTCCTGCAGATGTGTGTTTTGCTCCTCACCCATTGATGAAGGTTCTGAGAAAAAAAAAGCACCTAGAACAGTGCGGACAGAAATCTGAGCAGGTCCCATTCGTTATTTTTTTTTCCCTAATTCACTTCTAAGATCACAGTACTAAAGAGACTCAAAGCCTGCAATTGATGCTTTAAGACAAACATACCACCTCAAGAGCTCTCAGTCTCTATTAGATGGGCACTAAGCACTGGAGTCGAGACCTGAGCTGGGGTTTTGTTGATGTTCCACACTGAGACAGAACACGGCGAGGAACAACTGTGCACCCTGCTGGTGGGAAGGGGAGTACGTCGATAAAAATGTCCTTTAAAACGTGCACTTGTCCCATGCTGTTAAATAATAGATGACCTGCTGGGAAGGAAGGTTTCTTGTAAGACATCATGACCAGAGGCTAGTGTTTCCCCCTAATGCTACTACTGTTAATCTGTTTACTCAGAATGTGTGGCTATCAGGTGATCGAAAAAGCCATGGGTTACTTCCCATTAGGCAAGTTAGCAAAGGTGTCAGGTGTCAAGTCTCGTGGTTTTAGCCCATTTTGCAATCTGATGGGTTGTCATGCATCCAAACCCAACAAAGTAATGTTCATCCATCTCACTATTTTGACTGCAGCTTGGTTGCCATGTATGACTCGGAGTCATGCTGAATCTGTCCAGGCAACAGAACACATTGGGAATGTCAAAGGAGCGATACAGAAAATTAACGCGACAGTATGAGAAGCAGCAGTCCGTAGCGGAGACAAAATAGATGTTATCGCCGCACAATGATGAGCTTGTGTTAATCAAGCTGTTGTCTGTCTCAGATCCTAATCACTGTGAGCCGAAGCCTTTGGGCAGCCGTGTCTGCAATTGGTCCGTCTCTGCCTGTGCATGTGTGTCGCACAGTGAACTGTCCAATAAAAGTGAGAGCGAAAAAGCGCCTAGCAAGACTGGGAATGAAATAAACAGAGCAGGGCTGCTGGAAATAACACGTAGGAAATGCATCCCATTTCACATTATTTTTCTATTTTTGCTCCCAGATTGCTGAAATGATACTTGTCTTAGCAATTAAACGATGGGAGGAATCTGAAGGAAAAAAATGCAGGCCGCTCTCCCACCGCCCCTCCCCTCACTAGCTCCCCTGGCCCCTGGCGGTGGACCTCACTGTCCTGAAGTCCCCTTGGGAAAAGCGTATCATGGACATGGTTATTCCACCATGCAGCCACAAGGTGTCAGCATTTCTCTTAATAGTTTTGTGGACGTCACCCAAGGCAGCTTCCCTCAGGTAAACTAAAGAATGCCTGTGAAGAGCAGTGAGGACGTATGGGTAGGAATGCGCAACACTTGGACTGCACCAGGGTGTGCTAACTCACATTGGAGAGGTCCCAAAGAAGAAAACATTCACCACTAAGGCAATAAATTAGCAGGAAGAGAACAATTCCAATAACTTACTCAGGGGTGAAACAGAGACTCGCCCTTCTAGGATAAAACATGCAAAACTTATTGCCATCCCGTCAAAATTATGGTGCTTCATATACTTGTATTTTTTATCATTTATCACTTTTTTCTCTCATTACAGCAAGCAGGTTATAAATGATATACTGTAATGTAGGAGTGTTTCAAAAGTACTGAGGGGGTAAAAACCATTTTGGTATAAGTACAGGGGAAACGGACACTCAGCCAAAGCTGGCTCACGCCAGGGCTGCGTTGGCCATCAATGTTCCTGGTTTCACGTTTTCCTTGTGTCATTTATAACCTGTCCTGTAATGATTATCTGTAAGTATTTCTAATAGCGCATTTAATCATGCTATGAAAGTTCTTAAAGTTTAGATCACGTACTTTTATGTACCTTGGTAGCACTATAAGCAGAACATCACCCAAGTCACCATTCAGTCCATTTATATAAGTGGACAGTATGGGAAAATACATAGGTCTCACTTTGGGGCGTGTAACTCCTGTGCATTTGTTTGCCGTTGTATATTCATGGAGTTACTGCCTGCAAAAAAGGACCCTGGAAATGAGTTATGAGCAAGATAGGGGGGAGGGGGGGGTTAAAAATAATTCTAGATGAAACAAATTAACTTTCTAACCCGCTAGAAGGAGCATTTTAGCGTCTCATATGTATCGCAAGGATTTAATGAAGTACTTCTGAGGAATAAAAATGTATGCAAACACACAAGCCAAAAATAACATGAACACCGATCTCCTGTTGTTCTCTCTTTCTTTTTCACTTTGAGACACACATACGCACACACGCACACATATTTACATGTTGCCTTCATACTGCTGTAGTGTAAAGCTGTTGTACATTAATTCTGTCTTTTCTGCTCTGGGAAATACGTGAGCCAACTTAACTGCCCGCTGTTGTCTAGCTGATAAATGGATCCCTCTGACCTCCAGGCTCAGAGCTGAGCTGCAGCAGCTTCCAAGACGCAAGCGAGTCCCAGTTAAGATCATTAGGTTTCATTTTTTTTCCCAGCAGGCGAAACACGTTGCTAATGTTGGCATGATTACTGCTGCGAAATTAAAACTCGAACAGAAAAATCGCACCGAGGCCCAGACGCCTGGCTGAATGCTCCATGCTGCGCTATGGGATTAGAAATCGGGTAGAATCTGCCGAGGGCTTCGGAGCACCGGTGCTGGTGACTCAAATCTTTCAGTGCCTTTGGATCAGAGCAGAGGTGCTCAAGACAGGACCTTTCAGTTCAGCCAGGGTATGATGCTGGCATGTTAAGGTTTACGTTGAGTGAAAGTAACTTCCAGAACCCAGACCTGTAAGCGCCTAGAAATAATCCCTCGAAGTGAATCTGAATGTAAACAATTCAAACTATTTTAACGATGCTTTCTGCAATCTGAATGCAAAGCAGCATATGACTGCTCCAAAACTACTAACAAGAAGTAAATATTTAAAATGTGCTTCCAAAGTTTCATGACGTCCCTGACTTATGGAAGAAAGATTAAGTTTAATGAGGCCAATTCATTAATCCCCTTTTTCATATTGCTGTGGAGAAACGCTAACTCAGATGTTAAGGAGTTTTTAGTTGCCGCATATTTTATACTGTGAGTATTAACTAACGGGAATATATGAAAGTGAACACAATACATAGTGCCCTCACTTCTCACGAGGGACCAGCTTAACATCATATCTTATTTAATTTTTTATCTGTACTTTAAATCAAGTGTCTGCTATGACTAAAAACAGAAAGACTTTTTTTAGTACTAAAATATGTAGCAGCCATTCAAGGTAAAAGCCAGGCTGGCTCGATGCCTCAGTGTAGTAGCACAATTAGCTTACTGTGTGCTGGATCCAGCATGGGGAACTAATCAGACCCTTGTCTTGACGTCAGTGTCCATGGCAAACTCACATGAGATTGGCTGCACCCTATTACCACAATGTTTGGTGCTTCTTCAAAGTACGCTCGCAGTCCCTCCGGACGGGGGATTGAGCTAATCGAGCCTAAGGGATTCTGACATTTTGCACTAACTCAAAGAGATACACACAAATTGAGAAAAACCCGCCGTCTGTTTCATTTCAGATCTTTTTCACACGTCCATTCAGTGAATCGATTCCGTTTGGAATCATTCCCTGTTTCATTAAACAGAAAGATGCCATAAGCTCGAAGCAATAAACTAGATCCGGATGAACCAGCTGTGATTTTCAAAGATGAATTATCACCAGAAGAGCTGCGAAATGAGAGCCGGGGCCCTGGAAGTCTCATCTTTGAGTTGTGATCTAATTATAACTTTGAGAAATAGAACAGGAGAAAAAAACAGTCTGGCTGCAGTTTTGCCTTCCCTCTGCGACTCTCTGAGCATGTAGAGACAGTATCTTTTGCTGAAGGTACAGAGGCACTGCCTGTCTCTGACTGTGCCATCCAGCCATCCCCGTCTTAGACAGTGTCACCCAATGAACCGCATCACATCTGGGCTCTCTCTGTATACAGTGGCCCTGTTCAATTCCTGCAAAATTCAATTCCTGCTCATTTTGCTGAATTTTTCCAAGTGTGAACTAAGGTTGAATGTCTCTTTGTACTATTATAGCCAATGATTTTGTCTTTGATGGTTTCTTTCATCCATTTTTGGCAACACCAATTAACATCAGTATATTTTTGGGCTGTGGGGAGAGCTAGAGTACCCAGAGGGACTCCCGCAACAACATGGGGAGAACATGCAAACTTCACACGGAGCTAAGGCGGAGACTCAAAGCCTGGTCCCACAAGTGTGAGGCAACAGTACTAACCACTGCACCATCCCTTTAGATGTTTTCTTCTGCTCTAAAATAGTCATAAGACTATTATTTTGAGGCCAGTAGCGTTATCATCTCAGGAGATTATTTGAACAAATATCAAACTCTTGATAAGAAGATTAACCAATGTTTGAAAACAATAATAATACAGCTAAAATATAGAATGGTAGCACCAGACACATTTTAAGTATGTAAAATTGCTATTTTTGTTATTCTACCCCACCTTTAAAATTATTGAGACTGCTGAGTGGCATGATCGACTAAGAAAATCCTTATACACTTGTTTGGTTTCGGTTGCACTGATGCAAACCCAGGGCACATTGTCCTAGTTTCTGAATAGTAATGAATGTCTTCCTATCTCCACTCAAATTGCTTGCAGGTACAAACTCAAAAGCAAAAGGTCTCAAATTCCTAGACCAGGGGTGCCTTATCCGCAAAGGGCTGCTGTGTGTGCAGGTTTTTGCTGTGACTCCCTAATTAGATTACTAATTAGAGAACTGATTGGCTGAAGAGTCCTCACACCTGGGTGTGAACAGCTATCCCAGTAAGCTGCACACACACCGGCCCTTTGCGGATAAGATTAGCCACCCCTGTCCTAGACTCTTGGAGTTCCATAAAGATAATGTGCTGTTTTCCACACTTGTATGTCGCTTTGGACAAAAGAACATTTTAAATGATAAGTCTCAGAGTAGAGACCCATAAAATCAGACCATGCCATCTTTGAGTGGCTGGTCAAATGACCAGAACAAAAAATGGCCACTGCAGCTGATGTTGACATCATTCGACACGTCTAAGGATATTTGCAACCATTCTTGACATTTATGTGAATGTGAAAAATGTAGTTCATTGGGGTTGAAAAACAAAAAAAACACTGATCACCCGAACCAGCAAGCGCAAAGTGATCCTTTGTGTTCCTCAGACCCAGAGAAGGAGCCCACAGGAAACAGCTGAAATGTGAGTCACATGACTCTTGCAAAATGATTACATCGCACTGATGTTAGCACGTACTGGTACAATGGTGAACATGCATAAAAAAAAAACAGTATTATCGACTGCCATTTCACTCTGTATTCCTCAGGAACCTCTAGCACATATTCTAATTTGTACTCATGACGATGTGCAATAGTGTGTTAGGGATGTAAAAGTCACATGTGGAGTCACTGAAGAACGTACCAGAAAGAAAAGACAATTCCTTCACAGTTTCGCTTTTGTCTGATATGAAGATCCAAGTGCCAGGTTGCCCTCATTTCCAGATGAGCTCATAATGAAAGCATTGCCTACTTGTTATCAATTCCAGAACCATCTGACCTGACAAGAGACTAATCAGAGAGGCGTCCTGTGAAGCGTGATGTGTCATTACCGATGTGCTTAAACCATATTTATGTCCCTTAATTCTCCTGCTGCTAAGGAGTTTGTAACCAAACCAATGGCGATTTCTGTCTGGAGATCTCTTACCGCTAGAAAACTTATGACGGTCTTATTTGGTACCGTTCTTGATGAATGTGTTTCACCAGCTGAAATTCTGTCTTTTCACCGCTCTTGTTGAAATGTTCTTGAGTGAATCACCATTATTTAACGTGATCAGCGCACTCCTGCACATTTAAACTTTCCAGTATGAAAATCTAGTTTTGCATATAAACATCTTTCTGTTGATCAGTACTGTTTTATCCTTACTTTTTTTTCCATTTAGTAGCACTTTTGTCCAAAGTCCAGTAGGGTCCCTGGAGCCTTTATGAGTTAAGGACCCAATGGTTGCATCCTTCTGCCAGCCAATAGGATGAACCGGAGACTTGCTGATCATGATCATCTGAGTCCTGTCCAACAAGACCACACACCACCCACCTATAGATTATCCAGCAATGCTTCTGCCTCAAAGTGACATGAGAGCCATATTTGACAGTCGCGTTGTCCGAAGGCTCGCAGGGTGACATCTCACTACCCCGGTGACACTCTGGAACACACCAGGGAATATCTTCATCCTATAAACATCCCAGAGAAAGATTTCTGGCTAAGTGAGAATACCATATGCTATTTATCTCCTTCTTTGCCTAAAACAAGAAACTTCTCTTGGGGAGTTGATTTCTCACATGGTTACCAGATACCAAACCTGATACCTGTAAGGAGAGCTGGAAGCTTAATTGGTTAAAACTTTTCAGTTGTTTGTATGTACTGTATCGCACATTTGGCACATTTTATCAGTGCCGATTACATTCCAATTCAAAATACTTTCCCTAAATTCCAACTTAGGAAATGTCAAGTTAATCTGCCCTTTATGTGGATATTTTGTTAACATTTAGCTAGAAAGGGACACATTGTACCCCAAAGACATTTCAAGTTTAATATATTCATAGTTACACGTAGCTTTTGTATGGAATACGGAAAGTAATTCTGTGTCGATAAGTTTTCAGGGCAATTTATTTACAGCGATGTGATTTATTGGAAGTAAAACACTTGATTGTCGTATCACTTTGGGTTGTTCTTGGAACTGGTCCAAAACTCTAATAGAGGACACTAACAGAATTTTTCTCAGCAGAAATAAATGGGATTGAGATCAAGTCCGAGTGATGCATCGGTCCCTGGGCAGATGTGTGTTTGTGCAGCTCAGCAAGTGTCAAGCATGGAGCCTCTTTCAGTGCAAAAGGGTGTTTTTTTTTTTTTTACGATAAGCCGCATGATACATTGTCAGTTTAAAAGTGTTTCAAAGTTCCAAACAACATGTTCTGAAGGAGACCTTTAGACTGGGCGCTGTATCAGGAAAGACTGATACTATTCAGATCAGGGTTATTCTACCACTGCAGGGACCTAAAGATAAGATGGAACTGTGCTTTTTAACTGATGAACTGTTTACCACATTCTCGTGTGCTGCTCCACGTTCTGGCATTCTTCTGCAGAAGAAGCAGGGCTCAGGGCCACTGTGTTGGTAGAGGGGGGACCTGTGGGGCTTGACTAGGGAGGGGGGCACCAGTGTAAGCTTTCTCTTGCTTGTCTTCTCTAAGAAAGGAAAAGCAAACACCACGTTTGTATTCATATCTTTGTGGGGACCGTCCATTCATTTCTATGGGGAAAAACCCTAATCCCAACAATGACGACCTTAACCCCTACCCAGCCTTAACCATAAGTAACCAAACAAAATACAAAACGTTTGACATTTTTAGTTTTTTGACTGCAATCATAGATTTTTTTGTGTTTCCCTTGTGGGGACTGAAAAAATGGTCCCCACAAAATCAAAATAACAGGTAGGTGCACACACAAGATGAAATGTGAAGAATTTCATTTCATTACAGGAAAATCATTAACAATTAGAAAATTGAAAATAGAATATGCTTTGTGCTTTCATTATTATTGTCCATTCATTTTTCAGTTAGATTAAATATATCAAGAAGAAGTTTTTCTTTGCTTTTCTTGTACAGTATGGTTTTGCATTTTATTTTATGCGCTATTCTCGTAACAAAGAGGAGAACCTGCAGGAGGACCACACACAGTTAGCCTTTTGGCTAACTGGCATATTCAGTTTCACTTAACATTGCTGTAAACAGCCTTAACTAATCAATACGCATCGTTCCTGTCAAATACACCAATAAACAAATAACCAAAGAATCCAGTTAAAGATTATTCTTCATGCCACTAAAGACATGGAAGAGGTCTGGTTCTTCTGCTGGCCCAGCAGGAAGTGGTCTCTGGCTCTGAGTACCCCACTCTCCGTTTGGGTCGGGGTCTGTAGTCACAGCCTGTGGCTACTCGGGCGCTTGTAACAAAATCTATATCAGATTCTAGAAACTGATTCATATCCTCTGGTGCAGAATGATTTGTGGAGCCCAGGTGAGGAGCAGAGAGACAGGGGAGATGGTGATACCCACGGTGAAGTGAGAGGTAGGGAGTGAAGAGAGTGGCACACCAGCCTGTCAGCGACCGCCCTGGAAGGAGCGAGGAATGACTGCCTCCCATAGGAATGCTTCTTCATGCTCAGGATTTTTGCTCATTAAGGATAAAATGCAGGCTACTCAAATTCCACTGAACAAACATCTGGGGAACACGCTCGTGCCTCGCCAAGCCGCTGTTCTCCTGCTCAGTTTTCGAACTCCCCCTGTCAACAACTAGACAGTAACATCAAAAAAAAAAGCAAAACTTTGCACAATAATTGTTTCCATTTTTTTTTAAAGCTTGAATCATGTGTATTTTATTAGCAGTAAGTTACTATTTCACAGAAACACTGTTTTTAATTTGTTCCAAAGTCAGTGGTACCAGTGCACTGCAGTCCTGGGGGCAGGACGTGGGGGGGGTGCCCCCTAACCCAGGGGACACGGAGTTCCAGTACAAACACACAGGCTCCCAAGAACCAACTCCTGTCAGGTTCGGGTCCTAATATGGGACTGCGTCGCGGGTCAGCGGCAAGGCTGGCGTCCCCTGGGTCCCGAAAGGCTCTCCGCTCCTGGTGGATTCTAACAACAGTACAATTTTCCCACAGGAAGAGAAAAAGCCCACTGTACTCACTGGGACAGCCTGTCACAGAGCGCACTGCTGGGAACCCAGCCGGCCCCCAGTGCTAGATGCCGTTTACTGCATACAAGAAAAACACAAGAAACACTATGTCATTACAGTACAGCATTTATATTAAAGTGACTTTGCATAGCTCACAATTATATCCCTTTATTCCCGGCATACGAATGGATATTATGTCCCGAAGCAAGTGGCCCCAGCATCTACACAGCACCAGCTCTCAGTCTTCGCAGAACCCGATACAGCTCCTCCTTCGAAACAGACCTACAAAGTGTTCATCCATGTCAGGATAAGCAGGCAATCAGTCCCTATTTATCTGTTTATACACTGTACTCATTCAAGATTTTGAATGATAATGGCAACACTTGGGATTATGAAGTTTACTATAGACAAGAGTGTTTGAGCGCAATTTCAATGGGCCGCATCTGTGCAATTCTGTCCTTAAACACATGAAGATCTTACAATGGAAGCTTGCAGTTCCAGTGTCACACGAGGTTATTTGTCTTTTGAAACATTCAATCCTCTTTGAAAATGAGAGTAGAGTCTATACAGCAATTGAGTTGCTGTCTAACCTCTGAGGATCTAACCCAGACTGAATTCAGGATTCTCAAAAAGTTGCAAGAATTAAACTCGCTACAATGCCCTGGTTTATTTACTATTTGTAATATTAAGATGCCATGATGACAAATTCACACAGTATTTATCAGTGCTTTGCTTAATCCTCCATTTAGTTCTCAGTCCCTAGTATTTAAATATGTGCGATCATGGGAATAAATTATGGGGGATAATCAAAACCAGCCAGTGCACCCCTCTGGACCCCCTTAAATGGGTGGTTACCAAAATCCCCCCCCCCCCCCCCCCCAAGCTCAACCCAAAGTTAGGCCCTTGTGCGTAATGCATTCTCAGTAACTGATAGAGTCTGTTGAAGATCTGGTGTGTGTAGCAAACACTCCTCATTTCATGTCCTCATTGCTAAAAGTGAAAATCAGCCGGAAAGGTATCCCGTAGTGTCCATAGCAAGAAGGGGGTGTGTGGACACATGCTCTCCAGAACTGTTCCCATTCATGTGTGGTCCAAAAATAAATATTTTGTGGTACTCAAGCATTTTGCTCCTCCTATGTTGAAATTTGCACCAGAGTTACCTATCACTGAAACCTGGAGGGCTGCCAATGTTTATGCCCGATCACATAAAGCAGATGGCTGTCTGTTTTCACGAAACTTGCCCTCCATTGTGAATTGTTAGTCATACCCTTCCTCCGACAAAAGAACTCCTTTTGATGGCCCTTCCCGGGAAATTCTACCAGAATCCTTCCACGCTTGCTTCCCACTCCATCAGGCTTCGGATGGGACCTGGGCTGATGAGAAATTCGGTGAAGACCCACCGACCTGCAGCCAGGCTGGTTATAGCTAACCGGAAGGACGCAAGTTCAAAAACTACAGCTCAGCGCAGCAGTGACATATAGAAAGGCTTCACTCAACACACAACTCATCAAAAGGTTCTGGGGGCAAAAATGGGTCGTCAGTGTTTCTCAATATTTCTCCTTTGTTGTCTTTGGGAGATGTCAAAGTCATTAACATGGTGTGATACATTTATCAGGAACAGCTCAGGGTCAACAAAGCTAATCAGTCCCTTGCAATCCAGCTCAGAATTCAAAGCACAGATATAAACATGTTAATCTACATTTAAATGACAGAAACATTTATACATTATGCAAGTAGCAGGTTTATTTTTGTCTCCCAGTCTTTTTTTTCAGTTTGGTCCTCTTCCTGATGTGTGTTGGTAAACAACGGCGGAAACTTCAGAATGGGAACGTGCTTTAGGTTCCTCATCAGCAAACAACATAATACAACCCATGTGAGTGAGGCCTACACTGACACATTATGTTTCATCATAAATACAATTTCAGTTTTTGGAAGCCAAGCATTGCTCAGAATAAATAATTTTTTGGCCTGGTAGAAGAACACTAAAAAAAGCCACGTGTGATCTGTCTTTAAAAAATAAAATCTGTCTTCTGAGAAAGGTGGCATATACCTGCTTAATGTCAAAATGCGAACCGGTCCGGTAACGAGCGATTTGATGTATACATTCGAGTTCCTGATGTACAGTCAGTCGGCAGACCTTCTCAGCCCCAACACACACTCCCACAACACACACTTTTTGCACCTTGATCACTTCTTTCACCCTGTGTGTGTCCGAGTGTCTCTGTGTATGTCTGCTTGTGTGTGAGCGTATGTGTGTATTTTTAATTATGCGTAATATTATCTGAAGTGTCTGCAAGCCTGACCCTGAAAAAGTGCTTAGAAGATGGATGGATTATATACAGTTCAACGCCTTAATGTAAACAGTCAAACCAACAAATTGTTAAAAAAAAATTTAGATCACGTGGTTCTCATGTTACCCTTCACCTATTTCAGTGTGTGGCGGCTAGAGTGAGCCAGAGTATGTACCATAAAAAAACTATTTAAAAAAGACCAAATACGTTTAAATTAAGGAGAGGTTGCTTAATATAAGCAAATTACCCCAAAAAGTGGCAATAAAACCTAAATCTAGTTATAATTTATATAGTTATAATATAAAAAGTGGCAATAAAACCTAAATCTAGTTATAATTTTAAACGAGGAAACATTTAGTAAAAATAAGAGAGCTTGTCTTAAACGGTAAGTAAAGCAATGATATTAAAAGCGATTTATTGCCCAAATACAAGACTATTATAGTTCTGTTTTCATTTCATTAAGTGTTCAGCCTCTACAAGGTCTGGGGTTTTTAATAACTTTAATACAATAAACATCTCAGAAATAGACAAACATCTCGGCCTGATTGTTTTGTACTGCTAATTCTTCATGCACAGTGTCACAGTTCAGCTCTGCCACTTAAAACTGACAAGAGATTAATGGCCTTTTATTCTGAAACACAACAATACAACAACTAGCCCACCCAGAAGATGCTGGCTCATAAAATGGGAATGACAAGAAAATGAGTGAACATCCTTAAACCAACCACTCCTAGGAGTTCACGCTCACAGCCCTGCACTCTCCCTCACGAAGCGTGAAGCTCAGCTATCACAACATCGGCACCGGGAGATGGGATGTTGTGTCTCACAAGTCTTGTATGACTGAGTGTATCTGCCATCACGGAAAGATGCTTGCAAATTATAGCACGATAGCTTTTTTTTGTGCTTTGACTTCATAAAGCAGCACCCTGAAAGTATCACAACAAAAACATAAAAAAACACTGATATACAATTATGCTTAAAAAAAAAAAGTCACAAATCACATTTGCATCAGTAGGCTGTAAATCGAGTCTTCATCTGGGAAATGACATTGTTTTTTATTTCCGGCGCTTCTCAGAGGATGCTCTCAACATGAGAGGCACAAACTGTTTCCATATTCTTCTAGTTTCAGTCATCTGACCGCATCCCGCACAGAGCCGTGAGTAAAGAGCTGAGCTGGCTGCCGAAACTCACAGAGCAATCCACCTCAGCTCACAGGACACCCACTCTAGTAGTATCACAGACAGGAAACGCGAGGGGCTGAGCATGTCTCGAGTGGAGGTGGTTGCCAGCCAGTCCTAAGCGTGGCAGGTAGCACGTATGGCACAGGAGACTGGGGGCTTCTTGCTGTCCGCATGCCGTGCGCAAGGGGCACACAGCACCGCCGACAGTCGGCACAGGCCCCGGCGGAAGACGCTGTTGGAGAGGCTGTAGATGAGGCAGTTGCAGAAGCTGTTGCTGATGGCCAGCCAGGTGGTAAGGAAGGAGACCACTGGGTTGCGGTAGATTCCGGAGCTCTCCAACAGGAAGTACAGGATGTAGGGCAGCCACAGGATGTAGAAGACGCTGGTGATGCGGAAGAGCACCATAGCATAGCGCCGGTCCGGGCAGGCCTGGCCGTCACCAGTGCCGCAGTCCTGCGGACCAAAGCGCAGGCGTCTCTCCGCCATGTCGCGCGTGTGCTGCTGGCAGATCCGGAAGATGTTGCCATAGGTGAAGCAGACGGTGACGGAGGCTGGCGCATACAGCAGCGCCACTATGGAGGAAGTGTAGTGGGCGTTGGTCTGCCAGGACTCGGCGCACCACCTGAAGATGTCACCATGGTAACCTGGCTTGCCCCAGCCGAAGAAGGAGGGCAGGAAGACGAGGCCAGAGTAAAGCCAGACAACAGCGATGCAGCCGCGCAGCCGGCAAGGCGTCACCAGCGTGGTGTAGGACAGCGGCCGGGTGATGGCGACGTAGCGGTCCACGCTGATGCAAGCCAACGACGCCATGGAAACGCTCTTCAGCACTGAAACCAGGTAGCCGAAAATCTTGCAGGTGATCTCCTCATTCTGGCTGCCCAGGTAGTGCAGCAGCGACAGCGAGGGCACCACACAGCTGACGCCCACCAGCAGGTCCGCGTAGGCCATGGTCTGGATGAAGCAGCTGGTGGTGTGGTGGTTGAGGAGGGGCGCGCAATGGAAGACGAAGATGACCACCAGGTTGCCGGCGATGATGAGCACGGTGAGGAAGAGGATGACAGCCAACTCCAGCACACAGGTGTTGAGGTTCTGGAAGTATCCCACACCCAGGAGGCAGAAACAGGGGTCGCTCTGGTTGACAGCAGAGGAGGAGTTCATTTTTGGACACGTTGTCAGTTCTTCATGGCTGCAAGACCACACTGCCCATCCCTCTCCGTATGCTTCCACCGTCCTCCAAAAAGCTCTTCTATTTATTGCCCCCGCTGCCCCTCTCTTGATGCCCCAGTCTCTGTTCTATAAGAGGCTGGTGCAGCAGTGCTGTCGGCAGCCTTCCATGCTGGAGGCTTGGGAAAAAAACTCCTTAAGCTAAAAGATGCCTTCCTGCCCCGAGCTGAAGAAAAAGGTGGAGGAAAGAGGAGGACAGATATTTGCCTCCAGTTTTCCCAACCTTTTCTTCAGTAGTCAGTTCTGGAGGGTCGGCAAGGGGGCCCCCTTTAAGAAGAAATCCTGGACAACGTCGCACCTACACTCCAATCCGGAGGAATGAGCCGGGGCCAGAGATCCCATAGCACAAACTTAAGCGGGCAAAACGCAAACACACACCCTGTTCTCCACAACAACAGCGTCCCGGCACTGCCAGAGTAAATGGCCATATGAAGAAGTTGGCGTTTCGAAGCAGAGGCCACGGTCTGTCGGGGGTGAAAAGCCGCCGCGATCCCACAGGCACTGTGGTATGGATGCAGCCAGCAGCCCAGCTCAGATGTCTCTCACAACACTGTGTCCCTGATGTAGCGTGTCTCCTGCTTGCCCTCTCTCTCTCTCTCTCTCTGTTTGCCTGCTGCAGCACCAATGGTGGAAGCTCCTCCCCTCCTCCTCTCCAGCCAATGAGTGACTCGAGTAAAGACCACATTCCCCGCCCTCCATACACCCTACTAGTCCGGGCTGAAGGGGAATATAAGAACTGATTTAAAATTCTTTATTAGGTACAGGGTGTCTGTGTAAGTGAAACGTACCTTGTAGACTCTAGTTTCTCTGCTGGTGTATGTGTGTACATGTGTTTGTGGGTATTATGTGTCCATCTGTGGGCTCAGGCATGTATCTCCCCGTTTTTCCTCCTGCACCTGCTCCTTATCAGTATTCGTGAGCCGTCCTCATGACTGCCAGGCTCGGCCACCAGCACAGGGCTTCTCGGCCAAGGCGGGAGATGCCGGCCTCCGTGCCCCACCTGCCACGGGTCACGGCTGTTTCAGGTCCTGCAATAGAGGTGGACTCAATGGGTCTTCATGTCATGGTGAGAGAAAAGCAATGGAGCATTAGTACATGTTTACTGTAATGCTGAGGGATCCAATCAGGCATATATTGACTCTAACACACCCACTGGGTGCTACCTGACATCTCCCAGTTACTGCTGAGGAGGAGGGTCACACTACAAGCACCCAGCTGGGCCTTTATTGAATCTGACCGTTTGTCAGTCATGGAGACAATGGGAATGGGGGGTTTCCAGGTTGCTCCTGTCCCCAGCATCCCAGACACCGTCTGGTTCCATACCTCCCATGGGGCTCTGGGTCGGGCCTGAGCCCATCTGGACCAGTCCTGTCAACATCATGGCTACGATACTAAAGAGCATTCCAGTGCTGCAGCACCTTCAATAGATCTGTCTCCCGGGGTGGTTCTAGGGGGGGGGGGCAATGCCCCTGTGACAACATGCATGCCCCCCCCCACCCCTAAATACATATGCTACCTGGGTTTGAAATAAATGTATTATTATTATCCATCCATCCATCCATTTTCCAAACCGCTTATCCTACTACTGGGTCGCGGGGGGTCCGGAGCCTATCCCGGAAG
>JAODJX010000042.1:32400987-32420364 GCA_026776945.1 Isichthys henryi
CTGGAGGGTGCCCGAGGGGGCACCTTCTGAGCTGCCATCAGGGTCTACAGAAGGGTGCCATCACAGATGTGACCTGCAATCTATGACAATGTCGCTGCAGCTTCCATCCTGCCACCCGACACAGGCCGATGTGGAGGACTGTCTCACTGATGGACTTTAACTAGGACCGGATCACAGTTTACACCTTGCTCTTAGCAAACAATCTCGCTACTTCTTTACCTTTGTCCAGTAACGTTAGCATGCCCAGGGGGGTTGGGCTGCCAGTTGACCTTGGACCCCCAGAGGTTTTTTTTATCCCTACTTGGGAGTTTTTGGATCCTCTACTCCGCTGTCATCTGGCTTTCTCTTTCATTTTTCCATTTCCACTGTTTCTGTGTTCTGTTGTTATCATTGTTAAGGATGTTCCACAACACACTCCTGTAAAGTGCATTGGGGCAACTTTGTTGTGAAAAGCGCTATATAAAATAAATTGAATTGAATTCTGCCTAAAAGGTTGGAGCCCCTATATCTCCTTGACAGCATGTATGTTTGTAATGTTGTACTTGCCTCACTTGTATGTCGCTATGGACAAAAGCTACTACTAAATATGTAATAATGAATTTTAAAATTCTAATTTCTAAAATTCTTAATTCTAAAATAAGAGAGTAAAACTCCTGGCAGAATGTTTCCCAGTGCTTGCATCATTCTGGACGTGGCTTAGGGGCGAAGTCAGAGATATGTGACCGTGCTGCCAATGGTACCTCCTGCTTGCCTACTGGAAACCTGCTGGTCAACATCTGTGACCATCAGCCCCTCGGTGTGGCTCCGTACGTGTGTCAGGTGGGTAGCAAAGATATACCTGACATCTTTGGAGGCCTCCAAGGCCCTAGAAAAAACGTTGGCGGCATCTTTCCTTGATGCAATGATCCAGCTGACACATCTCCAACCACACAGGCCAGCAAATCTGTCTGAAACCCCGTTGCTCTTTCCGCAGCTTGTATGACAGATATGGCTTATTGACTGTACTTCACAGAGCATTCCAATAAACAACAGTAAGAGGCTCGGTGCCCGTCAAAGTATCTTGTTTGAATATGTGTCACGAAACACTGTAATCAGCGTGTATGAATGGACTGGGAAGCTCATATCTTTATCTACCCCTATCACTATCATTTCCCAACAAAAAATATCATCAGATATTTCACAATCCTGTTCTCAATAATATAAACCGCATTTCGACATTCCAGCATTCTGGGAAAGGGTTGGCAGCGAGCAAGAGTGCTTGGCTGTTGGTGCCGAACGCTGACAAGCGAGGGATGCAGAAGAGGGATCACACAAACCGGCCCGGCGACCTCTCTGGGCTGCGAGCTGTCACTGGGTCACGCTCGGCTCTCCGTCCTCCGGGCTGACAGGGTGGGGTGGCACCATTTCTCAGGCAATTGCTTCCGAGGATCTGCCACATTGCCCCCACATTGTTTTCCATGGACGAACAGACGCACATCACAGTGCGGCGAACAAGCCAACTTTTCCCCTTTACCCCTCCCCCCTGACCCCAATAGGGGGGAAGGACATTTACCCTCTGAACCATCATATCGCCGCAGATCTTCCACTATTACAGTTTCTGGGCTAGGAGGGGGCGGGGGGGACACACCTGACCACTTCATAAGAAAAGAGCAGCTGTTCAGTTTTAGTCTTTAAAATTTTGAAAATGTGCTTGATTTACTTCAGTTACAGACACAACTTTTATAAGCTCCTTACTCATTTTGGGCAATTGTGCCCAATTTATTTTCAGTTAGTGCAGAAGAACAATTTCTTTATTTCTTGAGTCCAGGATTTTATTATTTACACTAGTGCCCAAAATTGTGGAATCGCTTCCAGTTTTTAGAGATTGCAGAACTTTACTCAGCTGTTGTTCCAGTTACTTATTTAATCACCCAGTGTATAATATTTTTTCTTCGAGTGTTTATAAACAATACTGCCAATACTCATTTAGTAATTTTATAAACGTAGTGCCAAGAATGATAGGTGTTTCTGCTACTCGCGTATGTGACATTCATGTAAAATGCATGTGGTCTGTAACAGCTGCCAGTGAAGCTCACCGACATGCTGGACGGTTTGTCCAAAAACCACTTCGGTCAGTATTCTGTCTCTTGCTCAGGGTCAGTGCCTTTTGTGTGACCCGGCCGATGATGGCACCCAGAAGTGGCAGAGTTGCATGTGATGAGAATCTCATCCACGGTACTTAAAGTTTTACAAACAGCCACGCCTTTGAGCCAGACCCAAACACAACCCTGCAAAGCACGCCCCACAATGCAAAATTAAGCTGCATATTTGCTTTATGCCAGATTCCCATGTTGTCACGCAACTGTTGCGACTTTAATGGTTTTCCCTGGACCAGCATTTTTCTTAAGGTCGTGGAGGGAGGCCAGGGGGCAGGACCACAGGGTTCCGGCGAAGTACGTCTGAATCCGCCACGTGCTTTGCGCTTCGAGTATGTTACCAGACCTGTTATGCAAATTAAATGTTAATATAAACACATACTGGCAAGATTTTAACATTGTGTTTTTAAGAAGGTATCATAGTTGCACAAAACAACAAAGATTATGTGGAATGGACATAAAACGACGTATCCTGCATTGCAAAACAAAATGACGTTGGTTTTTAATGAGGCTGCACTGCACATGACGAAAGCAACGGCAGTGGGCGCATTTTCTGAACAAAACAAGCACGTTTGAGCAATTTTTGCCCTCCGATTCCATTATTTCTAGATGATGCTCTTCGGTGAATCACATGTTTTTGTTTTGGAGAGGTAATTAATGAAGACAATGTGTGACTAAGCAACGCCGCAGGCGTGATGAGTGCCTCACCTACACTCTCAAGACGAGTTTAGCCGATAGTTATAACGACCCGGAATACCTTTTATCACACAAGCACGCACGGACGTTCCCATAAGCCGAGCACCATACTATCAAAACAGACAGAGGTAGCAGGGAGCTAAGGAAGCGTGGAAACCCCCAGCATGTAGGAAGCGGAGCGAGAGGCGGCTGGAAGCAATGAGCTATTCTTAGAATGGTTTTAATTAAATTCCTAGGTTTTTTTTCCATTCATCTCAAGGTTCTGATCAACAACAATGAAGATAGTAATAAGTGCGACAGTAACTGAAATGTGAATTTAATAGCACAGCTCTCAGGATTTAACATTCTCGCTTTACTCGCCAGTTACTTTTAGTCAAAACAGAATGTATTCAGGATGAACACTGATTTGTTGGGCCGGAGTGTGTATTTTTGTTTATGTGCGAGTATGGGCAAGTAGGTCATAAGTACAGGGTGAATTTCCCCCAGGCTACAGGCACAAGAGAACTATCCAGAGTAGGTAGTAATCAACAGGCCCCGGAGAGTATATCCAAAGAGAAACAACAAGGTTAGGGAAGGGCAAGGCAGGCCAGACTCGCCCTGCCAGCGGAGCTGGAGATATGGCAGAGAATGGGCAGCTCCTCAGACCCCCGCCATAGCTCACAGGTGATCCAGACACCCACAAAAGCTGCCCCCCCGAGTCCACAAGGTGTCCTGAGAATACAGTCCCTGCCTGACCCTGGCGGAGAAAAGCAGGACACAGAGAACGTCTGTATGTTCGCTACTCTTCCATATAAGGTGAAGAGGACCGTAGGCTTTTCAGCGGAAGGGAGTATCTCAGTATGCTTTAGGTGTAAGGTGAGGGAGACACGAGCGCAGATCAAGAGCCCCGCCTGTACGTGATAGCCGGCATACACACAGACACGTACACACCTGCCTTTACAGCAGGGCCTGTTGCCTCTCTGCTCATAAGGCCTACTGTCTCAGCTTTAAATGAAGCGGGATTGGGCGGGGGGGTTATCCTGAAACTCAGGGGGCAATCAGACCAAAGAAGCCCCCAGCAGGCATCAGAGGTTCCCACGGCTCCCAGCCCAGATATAAGCTTATAATAGCCCAAAATGTTTCTCAAGAATAACTCAGTTGTGATCAAGATTTAAAATTGGGGCTATATTTTCTTTTTTTACAGTCGTCGGAGCTGGATTAAGCAAACAAACATCAGAGAACTAGAGTGCGTGTGTGTGTATGCGAGCGGGTATGCCTATCCTTATGGGGACACAATGTCCCCATAACGTGACAAATATCCGTATTCTTTCCTTTATGGGGACTGGTTTCCAGGTCCCCATAAGGGAAAACTCTATTTTATAAAAATCTGTGACTGCTATGAAAAAGTTAAAAATGCAAAAACTCTTGCATTCTGCTTGGTTACTTATGGTTATAGTTAGAGCAGGGTGGGGGTTAAGGTTGTCATAGTTAGCGTTAGCATTTTTCCCATAGAAGTGAATGAGCGGGCCCCATAAGGTATAATGTATACCCTGCATGTGCGTGTGTGTGTGTGTGCGTGTGTGGTTAGCATGCTTGTACATGAAAACAGAGAACTCAGCTAAAGAAGCTTTTTCTCAAAGGCTGCAGATTACAATGAAAATATGGCAGAAATTTACTGGGCCGTAACATGAATATGGAGTTTGATTAATTAGATCCGAAGATGATGTCAGCCGAGTTGGATTGGCCTGACAGGGGACAGGGCTATGTGACACAGGACAAGCCAGGAAGCAAAGTCATTTTTGGGGTTAATGGGGTTTTTTTTAGAGATGGGATGGAAAGTGCACAACAGACACAGACAGAAAGCAAACTGCTGCTTTGGTGGGGTTATGAAGAGAAAGCAAAACAAGGCAGAATATGAAAAATCTTGATTTGATCATGATTTTGTGGCTGCGTTGAGCTCAATGGAGGACAAAAAAAAACAGGAAAAGCGGTCAGTTATAAACATTTCAAGGAACAGGACCTATAGTTAGACAAATATTAAATACAGACTTACCCAAGTTCATTGTCTGTCTTTTTCATTTTCAATATATTATTCTATAAATTACAAGAGATATTCAACACTTCATTACAAAATAGACTTTGTGTTAATGATTTTGCCCAACTGTAGGCTAATGTAAGTGTTCTAAGCATGTTTAATGTAGACTACAGGCTAGGCTATGATGTTTGTTAGGTTATGTGCACTGTAATACAATGCATTTTCACTTTATGGTATTTCCGAATTACAATAGGTTTGTCGGAACATAACACCATCATAACCTGGGGAGAGACTGAAGGCGTAAATACCTTTAGCTGTCGCTCTCTGATATTACTACATTTCACCTGTCCTGTCATTCCATCTACGCCAGGGAAACACTGACTGACAATTCATGTAAATGCACAAAAACTGTCATGAGACATTAGATTTCCAGTCTTGACATGTGGGCTCAGGCGAGTTTGATACGGAGATATTACAGTATGCAGCTCTGGGAAAAATTAAGAGATCAAAATTATTAGTTTAACTCATTTCTCAGTTTATGGGTGTGAATGATACCTTCAGTAACTTTTCTGGTAAGTGCAGCCTGGATCTTCTCTGCTTCTCACTGATGAAGAGCTTCTTCTTTGCGTTATGGGTCTTCAGTCCTGTTTCTTGGAGCCTGTTATGAACTGTCCTAGCAGTGCACTACACACCTGCACTTAATGTTTTCCATTCCTTTTGAAGGTCACTTGATGTCATCCTCCAATTCATAAGAAACTGTCAGATAAGTTAGCGGTCGTCTCTGCTATTAAAAAGCTGATTCTGCCCCCTCCCTGGCTGATCTCTGCTCATTCCCAGTGTCTCCTGCTTCACCTTATTCTTGTTCAAGGCTGTCTTAGAAATGTTGAACCTGGAAGCAGCCTGCTTCTCAGCCTCCTGCCAGCAGAACCACGATTAAACCCAGATTTAAAAGTGCAGATTTGTTTAAATATACAGAGTAGTCTCTTAATTTTTTTCGAGAGCTGTATGTACTATAGTTATCTCTGTGTTCTTATCTTTGATTTATTCCTACATTCATTTGTTTGTTTTCTATAGCGCTTTATGGGTCGCAGGGGCCCGGAACCCTTGGTTTACACCAGTAAAAAATGTCTTTGAAAAAAGAAACCTGGCTTCTTTTATTAATAACAGCCCTTCAGTTTGATCTTTTCCTTCTGAATTTCTGCACGGGAAAATTTTGTACAATTAAAAGTGACATAGTGGGAATAAGGCATCAACAGGTAAAACTCCCAAATCAGGTGAGTAACATGCAGAATATGCACGTCACTATCCCTGAAAGCTTTGCCTACAGTAAGCAAGAGATTAAGAAATAAAGTATGACGTGTTTCATTGGACACAAACCATTTATTAATCGTTATTGTAATTTGTGAAAAGGTACTAAGAGCTGCCCTTAAGCAAAGATTATAGATGAATTGCAGTGAAAGATGAATGTACCAAAGTGTGTAATGCAGTATGGCATAATCATACAAGGTATAAGGTAACAAGCAAACCTTTTTTTGGATGCAGCCACACGACGGACTGTTGTGGCCCAGCAGAGTGTCACAGTCAGCCCCCTTTAGCACCTAATAGGTAAATATCCTTTGTACATGGGGTGGATTTGTATGCTGTACCTATGATCAGAAGGCTGTCGGTTCAAATCTCTGCTATATAATTAAGACGCAAATGTGTACATGCGTGACCATCTTCCCTTCCATGTGTGGATGACGTTCTAAGCACTGGCTGCCCCTGTCTGCAGACACAGCTGATCCCGCTCTCCATCTCTAAGGTGGTCACTTCCTCTCTATGCTACATCTCAGGCATAATAACACTGATTAATGATATTTCCTCTGGGCGAGGGAATCGAGGATGGAGCTGAGAGGGAGAGAAGAAAAGTAGCTGTTTCTCGGAGCACATTAGCAGCGCTCATGCGATTGAGTTAATGCCGCCGCCCGCCCTCCCCCCCTCGTCGGCCGCGCTCATTATGATTGATTTGCCAAACCAGGGAAGTGCTGCTGGTCTTGAAAACGGCTCTTTATGAATGAGGGAGAGCAGCGCAGACTGGCAAATGAAAAAGGGGCTGTGAAACTCAGGTCTGGGAAGCAACCCTCCAGCCCGATTTCTATCCAGCTCCGTTCAGAATGGAACGTACATGGAGGACAACATCTAAGTGCTGAATTCAATTATCTCTGTAGGAGCTGTACTGTATGCAACTTACCCATGCAGGGCTTGAATTATAGCTGAACATCTGCTTTTCACTCCATACACTCAATGTAAAAGCATAAAGACACTGACATATACACACTACAACATGTGCTCGGATTTCATCATGTTTCGGGATTGCACAATAATCATGGCATTTGGTATGATTTACCTACATTGGCATTTTATTTTAAATTATGCCCTATGTGAGAAGCAAAGATCTGGATGGAGTCCAGTTTAGTGTGAGCATCTGGGATTGTACACTAAAATGCTGATTATATAGCAAAATATTTAAATTGATGGACTTAACAAAGACCACTGAGCCACACATACAGATCCACAGATCTGCACACACATATACACAGATCCACACCACGTCAACAGACACACACACACACACACACACACACCAGGCAAAGCAAGGGCCGCATGTTCATACACGATGAAATTGAAAGTGCTTCACATAAAAGCGGGGGCATGGATCCCCTGTCAAATTCAGGGGGTCTGGTTGGCAAAATGTACAGGCTAAACCCCCTCTGCTAGACCCAAAAAAAAATTTTTTAAGGGGGGGCGGGGGGCAGAATTTATTACTATGAAAGACATTAAAAGCAATGAAGATAAAGTAAAAACATTTAAAGTGGAAAAAGAATAAGATGAAGGACATAAGTGCACATATACTGACTAGATTTAAAGTTGCTATACAAGCTCATTCTGTTATTTCTGGAGGGTTAATTGGTTCCTTGCTTTGCCTCCAGCAAACGCACCCAGTGAATAAGGAAAGGAAGGATGTTCCTGGTGCCTAGTGCATGGTGCTGCTATCTCTCCTTTGGGTGAATTAACTCAATCTGAGCTCAATTAAACCATTAAGAAATAATGAAGGCTTTCCACAGTGGAGCCTTTATAAAAGGACGGGGGATTTGGCAGCGGCCTGAATGCATTCTGTGTCGCTGTTGGGTGATGGCTGGAGATCCAGCCTTGGCTTTGTGAGAACAGGTCACTATGGTAACAATCTCAGACGCAAAAGCTACGATGAGCCGAGGATCTACTGTGATGGCCAGAGATTTGTAGCAAGAAGGTCGCTGACTCAGATCCCAGGTCAGGCTAGAAAAAACGAAAGATTTTTACAATGAAAATATTGAGATATTGTAAGATGCAACAGTTCCTTTTCATAAAAAAATGGGAACAACAGCAACAAAAAAAACTATGTAATAGCAGATTTAGAACAATGCAAAACAATGGGTGTCTGGTATCACTGCATGGTGAATGATTTGTAAGGACCTGCGTTGCAATCAACAACATTGTAAAATGCTTGAAAAGTATCATCTAGCTTCTAGCACCTGGTCTATGCAGTGTGCTGTTCGCCCACAAGGTGGAAGCAGAGTCTCAGTGTCCATAAGATCACAACCGTATCCGCTCTTGAAAACTTGCACATAAATTAAAAAATAATCACGAGTTATCATAAAAAAATTGGTTTTAGCAGCGGGGAAGAGGGGATGGGAGTGGAAAACGTAACCATGTGATTTGGCTGCCCCAGTGAGAATTCAAGCATTCATCCCTTACTTCTTCGTCTAACAAGCTGATACATTGCAGGGTTACAAAGGGTGGCCTAGCAGCCTGCCCCAGGTGGCACAGGGTATGAGCCATGGGAACACCCCAGACGGGGTATCAGAGGAATTACAAACAAAGGCAATTAAATACTCACCAGATCATGGATGGGGAATGACTCGGTGGGGCGTCAGGCATCTAGAAAACAAAACGAAAACTTATTTAATTATCTTCTTGAAGGCAAATTGAATGAACATTAATTTAATCGATGGCTGTTAAAACCACGAGGAACCTTCAGTTAAAAGTCAGTACCGAAATTCACCGCCTTCAGTGACCCAGGACAGGGCGACGACCCATCGCACTATACACACCAACACACAATTTGAAAACTGCGATCTTAGCATGTTTTGACGTGAACATGTAAACTACACACACAGTTTGCGTGGGGAAACACTGGTCTGCAAAGGTACAAGTCTGAATCTAGTGGTAACCAACTATCCTTTTCATATATCTGACTTAAAGCATCAATACTGTCAATGCTAAAGTTTGCTAAAGGAGCTGGTCTCATGCCTCCCTTGGGTAATAGTCAGTTCACGTGGCTTTGTGTATAGTGCACTACCTCTTTTACTGAATACACGTCCTGGGACAGCCTACATCAGGGGCGGCCATCTTATCCGCAAAGGATACAAAGGTGTGTGTGCAGGTTTTTGGGGTGACCTGTAGATCAGCTGTTCAAACAAAGGTGTGAGGACTCTTCAGCCAATCAGTCCTCTAATTAATAATCTAATTAGGGAGTTGCAGCGAAAACCCGCATACACACCGGCCCTTTGTGGATAAGATTGGCCACCCCTGGCCTACATCAACCCTTTATCAGCCATAAAATACACTTGACTGAGTAACAGCGCCACCTGTTGGAGACAATATGCTGGAAAGCCGGTATTTGTTCTGCGTGAGAATTTCATTGCATAGTGCATTCATTTCCCCTATTTTACTCTCTGAATTCTGAAGTCCAAAATTGGTATTTGCTACATTTCATTATACAACTCTTAGGTATCACATATAAATTGATTTTTCCATAATAACATTATCCATTAAATAACAGTATTAAATGGTTGACAGGTTCCTAAGCCGGCAGTTTAGAGCAAATTTAGTTTCCATTAGCAGATCGTAAGGCCGTTTATGATACATAAGCCTGGGATACAGCGTTAAAGAAAATTTACACTGCCTACACTGTATTAATGGATACTTTACCAGCATGATACACTAATTTCATAATGTAGTTTGGGGTGGTACGGTGGCCTCACACTTCTCGGACCAGGGTTCGAGTCTATACCATGGCATGTTTTCCCTGTATCGTTATGGGGTTTCCTCTCGATACTCCAGTTTGCCCCCACAGTCCAAAAACATGCTGTGGTTAACTGGAGTCGCCAAATTGCCCGTAGCTGTGAATGGTGTGTGAATGTGCACTGCGATGGGTTCACATCACCGCTATGCACCCATAGCCTCTGGGATAGGTTCCAGCCCCTCCACGACCCGGAAGAGGACAAGCGGTTACAGAAAATGGATTGATGTTTATATAGTTTTAAAAACCAATATCTTCTCACTGGTTTCACTGTTAGTTCCATGTCCGAGACTTTGAATCTTCTCAATCATTTCTGATGCATCAGGAGATGTTCAAGAAAAAAACAATCAAATGTTAGTCAACCCAGCTAGTCAAAATATGTCTCCTGTGAAACTACATGGAGATGCATCGACATGATCCTCCAGTCTTTGATGACTAGTATAACCTACAATCTTGTCCATCTGGTTACCATTACCGCAGAAATTAATTGAGTTTTTTTACTCTAACATTGACTCATATTAATTTCTTTTCTAAGATTGATATTTAAGGCTTTTCCAAAAATAGTAGCGGCTTTCATCACTCATCAGCTGTCACTGCGTTTGTTTGCACCTTGTTCCGTAAAGCACCTCCACCCCGGGAGTCACAAAGCACGCAGAGCAGCCTCCTGTCACACATTGGGAGGCAAGAAGGGAGTAATGTGGGTCAAACGAGGGGCTTAGGGATGCTTAATGGTGCCAAGGCATCCTGTGGCACTTAAGACTAGGGCTGGTTTCTCATCATCCAACAATTTGTTACACAAATGATTTGGACACCAAGCCACTCGTGTCTCAGACGTCATACAGAAGTGATATGATCAGAGACACATTCCACTCAATGCAGGTCTTCACTCATAGACCCTGACCACTTGCTACATGCTTCTTAGACAAATCCAAAGTCCCTTTAATACACAAAAACGTATCGCCCACTTAGCAACCCAGAGCTACTTAAAGCCACTAAAGGAAAAATACTGATTAAATGTCACAAGTGGTGGAGATATTTTATTCCTGTGTACAATAGTTTTCATCGTTTTTCGTAATTTTAAAGCATTTAACTTGAAACGTACAAAAATACACATTTTGGGGTGACAGTAGGCCGAACATCAGTGCTAGCTGCCCCTCTGATTGGTGAGTTCCCAGGCAGCTGCCCCTCTGATTGGTGAGTCCCCAGGCAGCCGTCCCCATCATGAAGGAGCAGCAGGAGGAGGAGCAGCAGAGGGAGCAGCAGAAAGGAGCAGCATAGAAAGTCAAAGAAGGAGAAGCTCAAACACACAGCTTTGAATTGTCCATGAGAGTCATTTCTGGTTGCAGTTTAAAATTTGCTTTTCAGATGCTATTCCCAAAAGGCCCCAGTGTTCGCCCAGTGGTAAATATGTCCAACTCTGTCCTCATCTATGTTAAAATGTTTTCCCTATTATGGAAAGATCCCCCCCACACCGGAAAGAGGGGCAGAAGATTTTCAGTGAGCATTTTCCATTTACCAGCTGCTACTCCTTCGACTGGAAGTTTTCTCATGTCTATATCTAGTTTTTTTTTTCATAGAATGCCAACTAATGTGAATTACAACAGGCGCAGCAGTGCCAAGGGTGGTGTTTCAGTACAAAAGCAGAAGGTGAGGTCACAAAAAAAAAAAATCTTTTAAAAAGGGGACATTTAAAAGATACCTTGCAGTCATACTCACAAACATAGTTCTGTCAGTCTACTCCCAATCCCAATAAAAACTGCAAGGCAGATAAATACAGAGGCACCTGACATAGTGACACAGAGGGTCACGCATACAGCTCACAAAACAAGGCGTGTTGCATCAAACCAAAAAGCAGAGCCCCCACCTCGGTCAAACTTCACAAACACAAATATTAAGCAGGCGTGGCTGACCAGCCCCACGAAGGGATAACCCAGCCATTGAATCATAAGTGCGCAAGCAAATGGCCAAACCCTTTCCACATCCATCTGCGACTAAAAAAAAATGATAAAAATCCAATCATCCATCCACCCATTTTCCAGAATGTGCGAGAGAGAGAGAGAAAGGTAGGCAGGCAGCAGATGATTCTAGGAAACTATGACAGATAATCCTCACCCTGGACGACCCTTTCCATTTAAGCTATTACTTATCCATCCATGCTTCCATTCATATTATCCAGTAGAACAATGTTTCTCTAACCAGTACTCAGACACCCCCAGACAATCCACATTTTTACTCCCTCCCAGCTCCCCACACACCTTTACCAGGCATTCAAGTGTTTTTTTTATTGGCTGAGAGTTGGGAGGGAGCTAAAATCTCTCTGAGTGAGAAACACGGCAACAGAGGGTGGCAGTGAGCCTGCAGGGACGGGGCATGATACCAGGTACACGCTCACAATCACACACTTAGAGTCAGCACCTCACCTAACTGTACAAAACCATTTCTAAAATGATTATAATAAGCAAAATATTTCAAAAATACCAATGATGACTTCTACCCTCCTTTACCGAGGATGCAGTGAGTAGCTTAATCACACATGGACACTGCGTCTGAGTAGTTTTTTCCTGAGTCCCGGTTTTCAACTGCAGTACTGCAGCATTTATTAGTTACTATAATATTACAGTAATATACATTTTAACCGCACACTGCCTTATCAAAATGCAGTTTAACATCGCGCTGAGTCTCATATGTCATTTATACCCATCAGATGAAATTAACCGTGTGATACCATCACATTCCTTGGTGGTTCTGTCATTTTAACGTTAAAACGGAAAGACCGTAAAAGACACGTGATTCTACAGTCCATAAACGCACACAAATTAATATTAAGAATTGCGGATTTGCCCATATAAAAACAGGACGCCAACGATGTCAGTAGGTCAACTGGCCGTCACATCACCTACGTGCAGAAGGACCGTGAGGGTCGTGTGGACACATAATGTAAGGGAAGATCCCCCCCGGCAGCAATGGCCCACGGTTCATAATGTTCCGAACCTGACAATTCAATAGCAGCCCATGAACTGTTTGCAAACATAAATGTTTTCACTCCCTGACCTACTAGATAAATGGTTAGAGGGCGGATGTATGGGTGAATGTTTTCTATCTGGTTCACATCAGAAATGAGAATTAACTCAACATCTGCTTTCCCCTACCAATGTCTCAGATAATCCAGTGCCTATCTGGACAAGCTGTGGGACTGGGATGGCTCCCGGGGACCAGCACATGCACTGCAGAAGGTAACCATTTCATAGCCAAAAGGCTGGGCATTCACAAGCACTTCTGACCTCAGATCAACAATCTCTTTCTATAATGTGTTTTTCTTATTCGCTTGTACTTTTAAACAAGCAATGAGCTGATATTACTTTCTCAGCTTTTTAAATTAGATCTACAATTTAATAAAAGAAATGATAAATAAGCAGCTTTTTTAAAAAAAAAAAAAACATTGAGGCCCACTGGGAAAAATGGCCTCCTCTCGTTTGAAAATGTTCTTAAGATGGACACAGTGTTTGGGGTTGATAAACAGCCTTTGGCATTGTCCAGCCGGCTGCTTGCATCTGCTTTGCATTCCAGTGCCTGGACACGTCAGTCTCCGAGCCAGAAACAACGCAGTAACATTAAACAGCACCAGCAGGCTGCGGAGACGGGTGCAGGGTGGGCAATCTCTACGCTACATGGGGTCCTCCATCAGCAGGGGTTTGCTGTCAGAACCACACTCCTGGAGCCGGCCGTACTCGAAGTCGCTAGAACCTTCCTGGAGGCTGCGCTCGTGAGCGTTGTCGAAGCTGTTCTTGCCGTGGATCTGCTTGAGGTGCTTGCGCAAGACTGGCTTGTGGGCGAACACCATGTCACAGTAATTGCATCGGTGGGGCTTGTCACCGCTGTGCAGGTTGAGGTGGTCCAGCAGTGAGCACTTTTGGGTGAAGGTCTTGCCGCAGATCTTGCACTGGAAGGGCTTGATGCCGGCGTGGACCCGCATGTGCCGGTGCAAGTTGCCCTTCTGGGTGAAAGTCTTGCCGCAGAGCAGGCACATGAAGAGCTTGTGCATCTTCAGGTGGTTGGCGTAGTTCTCCAGCTGACGGAAGACGCGGGCACATTTGGGGCACTGGTGGTACCACTGCAGGCCCTTGTCTACACTGCGCAGGTGCCCTCCCAGGGAGCCCTTCCCTGCCGGACCCCCAGCGGGGCTCAGGGCGTAGCCCTGCAGGGGTGGCGCTGCCATCTCTCCCGCCCGCGTGTCAACGGTGGAGTTGATGAGCGAGTGTTGAGGTTCGGGCGTGTGCAGTGGAGGGGCGGAGCCAGAGGCGGGGAAGCGACCCTGTAGGCTGCTGGGCATGTCCGTCACACGGTCGCACACAGACTCCACCTTCACGATGGTGATGGGGCTCTCTTCGCCCTCGCTCCGATCGCGGGTCTGCCTCGAGGGCGGCGAACATGGCTGGATTATCACGTCCTCATCATCGTCATCGTCCTCATCATCATCCACCTCCTCCTCCTCCTCCTCCTCCTTCTTCTCCGCCTCAGCCGCCGTCAGGTCCCGCCGGCCATCCTGTGTGACGGCGCGCTCCTCCGGAGCCTCGCGGGGCTTGATGAATTTGTTTAGAGCCTCAGTGCACCGCTCCACGACGTGACCCATCTGCAGGAAGCTGGCCACCGTCAGGTAGTTGACCAGCTCCAGTTCGGGGAACTCCAGTGTGCCGGTGTAGCAGGATAGCAGCAGACGGCGGCCCACCTCCGCCTTCTGCAGCATGGAGATCTGCACCTCCCGTGAGTCCTGCAGGAAGAACTGGTCGCGGAGGAAGGGCGAGCCAGCGGCGAACACCACCTTGTGGCCGGGCACCTCCAGCTCATTGATGCGGACCGTCACGTCGCAGAACCGACTCTGGCGGCGTAGCGCGTTCATCTTCTGCAGCATGGAATCCCCGAAGGTGGAGAAGCAAAACTGCAGGATAACCGGGCTCTGGGCCATGGTTCACCGGGCCTGTGGGACCAGACAAGGCGGCACGTGTGTGAAATTCGTCAGAAGCCTTTGCCGGGAAAATGCTGTATATCCAGATTGCAGTCATGAATGCAAATCTCATTTTATATTTCTTTAGGAATTTACAAAGAGGAAACAAAACATGTGTTTTAAGACAATACAATCATGCACTCCCATATTAGGTCATTCCATTCAATTATGATAGTTAACTGACGTACACAAAAGTTGAAATGAAAACAAAAGCTTATTTGGACATACTCAGCAGCCTACAGATTAGTAAGACTAACGCATATGATGGTGTATTACTTTCACTCGCCTCGTGGAGGAACCCAGAAACCTGCACTTAAAATGCACATTTGTCTAACTGTTGCTTTTGCAATGAACTGGACTTCAGTGCGGCTGGCTGCGGTTTAACCGCGACAGTGTTTGTCTGACAAATCGTGTAACACTCAGGCTTCCCCACCCGGCGCTGAACCGGCGGCGGGGCAGGCAGACGCGCACTGAATGCGTCGCATTATCATACTAGTTTAGATCGGCTTAATTAAGCGCGTTGCCGCCTACATACAGGTAACCGAAGGTAGACTGGAGGCATGATGATGATGATGATGATGATGATAATCTACACGGCTGCCGCTCATGTATCGGCGGCGTGACTCCGTGATCCCGGTACTTCTGGCTCTACAATAATGTTCAGATCAAAGCGGCTCGTTGGCCAGCAGCATCGGGCCACGCTTACAGTCAAAAACCACACGATCCTGGTGGCAAACGTGCTCTCGCATGAACGGAACAGCTTCCGAGAGGGATGCCTTTTTTATTTTTAGCTCTCCTGGGAAAGCTCCAGAGACACGGGTCTGGGTTACCTACGAATCCAGATAGTGAGTCCCGAAAATGGCAGATCTCCGGAAGAATACCAAAGAGGAGGAGCCAGAAACGGGAACAATCTAGATATAGGGGCGTTTAAAGGCGTACATCTCAATTCGTGCACCGATTATTTTATTAAAAAACGAAGATGTATCATTTAAGGTTTAATCCTCCAAAAAACATACGTGGACACACGTTTTTTTTTTCTCCTCACATTATTTTATATTTTATAAACTTTATAAAATTGGCCACATTCCGCGACAGCAAAGGGGTTAATTTGTGTTGAAAACCTTACGGCAGGAGCCCACTATATTTTCTCTTTCTGATGATAGCTGGTGATACGTCTTCCGTGGCAGTGTTTTCCAGAGATGACAGATGAAGTAAGAAAAATAAATAACATGGCATTTTTTGTAGGAGATCAGATAATGTGCGTACCCGCGTACAGTTGTTATCAAAATTTGCCCACCATCCGAAGAATGATTTACAAGTCTAAGCTTTTCCGAAGACATACATCGTTCAAAAAGTTAATGTGTATCAGCTGAGTGTCACATTCGAATCAATAATGAAAATACATAACTTAGTATTTCTGAGTAACAAGATATATATTTTAATACAGCTATATGATTATTATTCAACTCCCATTCAGGACTGCTGAACTTTGTTTAAACAATTAAGTGTTTCGCAACGCCATCCTGACACGTAACCTACTACAACTGTAATGAATATATAAATCCCGCCCAACCATGTGTTTAAGCTGAGCTGTCATGAAACTTAGGGAAGAAAAGACGGCATTACACCAATAAAGGGCATGGCAACAGAGATTTACAAGACGCTTAAAGTTCCGAAACGCGTAATTGCCAGCATCATACAGTCATGGGAAAAAAGACAATAGGCCACACACACCCAGAGCCGGATGTAGGCACAGCCATTGTGGGAGCTGCACTAGGGAGGCCGTGTGTGTGTATATATATATAGTTTGTCATTCCAAAACCTCTCCTAAAGTCACAGAGATATCAGCGCGTTTTTGGAGAACAGAGGAAATTCTTGTTCGTTTTGTTGTGTTATTTTTAATTAAATTGTAACATTGTATTTATACAATGTATTTATTTTATATACCAGTACTACACAGATAAATAGCTTTAAACATTTGCTTGGACTGCCTAAATAACACTTTTTCACAGTACTACAAATAGTTTAATATTATATATGTAATTATTTTATTTCAGTATTATATATAGTTTTTAAAATTGGATAATTATACATAATTTTAAATTGTAGGAAAAACCAGGTACACCTCATAATTCAGTAATGAGTTGCACCACCTTTAGCAACTATAACTTTAGTAAACATTTCCCGTAGGAGTTCATCAGTCTCTCACATCATTTTGCAGAAACCTTGGCCCACAACTTTTTTTTACATGTAACTCTTTGTACAACAGCAAACCTCCCTTGGTGGAAAGGAAAGTGCAAAGTTGCACATAGTGGAATAAAACTTTAAAGAAGGAAAAAGGAAGATTCCTCTGTTAATGCCAAAGACCTGAACTCTAGGAATATTAAAGAAGTGAGGCCTTCATGGCTGGATATCTCGCCACACTTTACTCTTACCCAAGAAGCACGTTAAAAAGTAGCCTCACCTCTGTCGTAATGAAATGTTTATTTATCTGGCTGGTCATCGGACATGTTAAAGTAAACTTCCCTACCTTCTTCGATCCATACCGATTTGCATACCACTCCAACCGGTCTACAGCACACCAACCAAGACCTTACGCACCACATTGACACATTTGGACAACAGGACAACACTGTTCCTCGATTTCAGCTCAGCATTCAATACAGTAATAAACAGCTTAAAAGTTGTCCATTCTCGGACTAAAAACATCATTAAGTGGTTTGATCACAAACTATCAAAGTAGGGTACTTAATCTCTGCTCAAATCAGTTCCTGAGCAAGGAACTCCCCAAGACTACCACGTCAACCCTCTATTGTTCACACTCCTGACATCTGACTCGATTACATCATAAAGTATGCAGATGACACTATCATAATTGGCTTCAAAATTGATGGAAAAAGATCTGCAGGAGGTGAGTGAGCTGGTAGAGTGGTGCAAGACCTACAGTCTGCTGCTTAGTGTTGACAAAACGAAAAAATGACCGCGGGCTTCAGAAGACCCCAAGCAGAGCATAACCTACTATGCACCAGTGGCTTGCATGTCAGCGGTGCTCAAGCATTACAGTACATTTCTTCATGAGCACCTCACTGAGGATTCCTTCTGGTACCAGCATGCATCTTCCCAGCAAAACCACTGTAGCTCTTCATGAGCTAGGCGAGACTGAGACCTCCCATCCTGTCCATGTTCTTCTGAGGCACCACTGAGAGTGTCCTCACAAACCACATTATGGCATGTTTTGGGTTCTGTAAAAACTTCAGATTACCTGTACCTCCACCAGGTTATTAAAACAACAGAAAAGATTGCTAGGACTGTAAGACCCTGTAACTGGCATCATGGATTCATTGAAATACCAAACAATTCTGGAGAAGAATGTGATACCTTAGGTGCATAAAGTGAAACTTGGTGTTAACTGGACTTATGAAAACAATGATCCCAGGCTTATTCAGGGATTGGTCCTGTTCCCTTTAGGGTACATCTCAGTCTTCAGGATTTAAATCCCATCGAAACACAGAAACCATTGAAACACATGCGAAATGGGCTAAAATTCCAACAGGGAGATGTCAGAAACTTGCGAGCACATGCATAAAATACTGACATTGAATGGACTGCAAACAGTAAATTGATTGCATTTATATAGTGCTTTACATATTATGCCTCATATTCACCCATTCACACACCGGTGGCAGAGGCTGCCATGCAAGACGCCAACCTGCTCACCGGGAGCAATTTGGGGTTCAGTGTCTTGCTGAAGGACACTTTGATGGGGTCAGGAGGAACCAGGGCTCGAACCTGCAACCCTCTGGTTGCCAAACACTAGCACTACCTCCTGCGCCACCACCTTCCCATTAAGGACTGAATCATTTTACACTGGATGTTTGTGGACAGAATTTGAATTGTATAAGTAAACTGAACTATGTTCTCAGAATAACTCAAATATGTATTCTTTTACTGTTTACTAAAGCCTTAGTTTATATATTTTCTTCAAATTTTTAATCACATCACCAGACTTTCTTGCAGCTAAAGGGGGTTAATAATTTTGGTTGCAGCTCCACAAAGGCGCAGTTTGCCATGTCATCTTCAACGTGTAAACTGGATTGTTCTGATAATCCTTTGTAATGGTGTTTGTTTCTGTAAAGGGGTAAACTTTGCAGTGGCAAGTTATTCCATGTCCATCCATCCATCCATCCATTTTCCAAACCGCTTATCCTTACTGGGTCGCAGGGCGTCCGGAGCCTATCCCGGAAGCAATGGGCACGAGGCAGGGAACAACCCAGGATGGGGGGCCAGCCCATTGCTGGGCACACTCACATACCAGTCACTCACACATGCACACCTACGGGAAACTTAGCAACTCCAATTAGCCTCAGCATGTCTTTGGACTGTGGGGGGAAACCGGAGTACCCGGAAGAAACCCCACGATGACATGGGG
>JAODJX010000042.1:32420640-32446729 GCA_026776945.1 Isichthys henryi
AGAACATGCAAACTCCACACACATGTGACCCAGGCGGAGACTCGAACCCGGGTCCCAGAGGTGTGAGGCGACAGTGCCAACCACTGCAGCACCATGCTGCCCCCTATTATTATTGTTAGTATTATTATTATTAATGTTATTGTTAGTATTATTATTATTAATATTGTTGTTATTATTATTGTTATTATTATTGTTATTAAATAGATATTGACTTCAGCATGAAGGAAAATATACCACCAATGTAGATTGACTTTGGCTAGTGTGATTTTAACACTTCTTTCATGGAGTAGAAATCTTTTGCTAGTTGTTAGGAGACCACCAGGGGGAGATCCTTTCCAGTGCAATGAAGCTGGGAGGTGTGAAAGCTAACACCTCACGCTATGTGTGATGTATCGGCCCATGTGCTGTTGGCTCCATCAAGCAATTTCATAGAGATGGTGGAAAAATGATACTCTGTTCCTCCTGCAGGTTTAATTCCCTCTTCTATCCAACAGTAGATGTCTCTGTAGAGCAATGAAAGCCTCTTTGCCCCCTCACAACCTGGGTTGGAGCCTATCCTTGCGAAGGGAACAAGGCAGGAGTACAATGGGCAATTTAGGGACAGTAGGTAGATAATTGCATATCTTTGGGCTATAGGAGGAAACCAGCATCCCTGGATTCTCCCTGCCTGCAACACCAGACAGACAGGGTTCAAATCCCTAACCCTGGATGCGTGAGGCAACAGTGTGAGCCCCTGAGTTTCAGCACCGCTGATGGGATTCATGTTAGTCAACGCTAGTATTCTCTGGTGACAATGCAGGGACGAAACCTGAATTTCAAGGTCCGTCTGGACTCAGAACTCTTCTATATGACTTTTTCAATCTATGTAATCTTTTACTGTCTACTTCCAAGCAACTGTCTGTGCTTAAATTTCCCAGCAATTTAATCAGTATAAAATTTTGGTGAACCCGGGAACTTAATTCCAGGAAAAACGGAGGACAAGGCAGGGGAACATGCTGGGTGGGATGTCAACATCTACGGCAAAGCTTTTGTACATGTTCAAAAACTGTGCAATGAATGCCTCAGAAGATAATGATAGTGTCAGTTATGCTTGTTGTCATTGACTGATGATTCATTAACTTTTCAGTGACACTTTGAAGGAGTGTCACACGCAGCATGGTTATTATAACAGAGAACCATGACGAGCAAATTCTGTATTTTATGGACTGATTTAAAACTGCCAAATCACTCAAGTTATGCAACAACAAGAAAAATGCCTTTTTGTCATTCAGTAAAGTTTTGCAGCTCACAGTCAGGGGAACTCCTGTGAAGGTATAATGAAACAAACAAAAAATTCCAATCATTCAAAGGGAATTAAGATTGAACCCACCCATGTGAATGAAACAGAGATTGAGTTGGGTCCGAAAGTTATTCTATAGTGGTAAAACAAAACTGGAATTGATGTACTGGGGGGAAGCAGTGTACTTGTGTAGCAGTAATTTTGGTCTATGGGAAATAAAATTTCCTAAGCAGTGAATGTGTATTTGTCTGAGTGTGTGCATTCAGTGAAATAATATTTGCACCTTTACATCCTTTTTACCTGGGAACAGGCTCTGCATAATCTATCCCAGTGGGGGCGGCAGATAATACGGAAACGACAGTATGGCCTTGGGTACCTTCTATGAAAAAGAAAAATGAAGAGCATTGTTGCACCGTCTGCTGATGCGCCAAATGCAGGAAGTGTCCGTCAAAGTGACCTTTGACCTCTCATGCTAAAAAATGTCCTTTAAGCTTGTGGCCCTGCGGTTGTGTTCAGTCAGCTGCTCCATCTGAAACAACACAGTTTCCAGCAGCACTACATAAACCAGACCCGTTCTGCTGAGGACATGAGCGTGTGGCGTGCAAATATTTGTCTTTCATTCACCGTCTCTGTCAGAAACAGAAAGGGAAGCGCTTGATGAATGTGTCTGCAAGTTTGCTTGATAAATTTGGTCCTCCTCTTCATTCAACTCAATATCCATTTAAATAAATAAGACACCACCTGAAATATATAACTGCTATCCAATGAAAAACACATACATACAAAATTCCAATTTCGGGAGTAAAATGCACTTTTTTCAGAAAATTCTTTGCAAAATACACCTGAAACGACACAAGGAGACGCACCCAGCACCAGAAATAGAACCTGTCTTTACACAGCTGTCAGTGGATGGTTTTACCCGCTGGAGTCGACAGCATCGTCGGTGATGCCGTGTATCTTTCTCGTGTAATTCAGTCCATAACTCGCTGAAATCTTAGAAACATGAAAAAAATGGACTTGCGTGGATTGTAGTCAGTAAGGCAAAGATGTCAGGGTCAACAAAATGCTAACTAATCTCACTTTATATTCACAATTAATGACACTCGTTAACAAGCTATCATTAAGTTCAAATTAGCTATACTGTATGAAGAAATGAATACAAACAACCACCATGAATACAAACATTATCTAGTGCAAACATACATACTAGTTATATAAATGACTTCATAAAACATTTTTTCATTGGTCAATTAGATGTCAAACACGATCAGTAGACAGAGGAGAATGGCTGTAATCCGTCTATAATAAAAAGTTTCAATTAGACAGAGACGTAAAATGTAAACAATATAGAACAACAATATAAAAAGAATATACTATATATGAAATAAATATATTTTGAGGTAATCAAACCATAAAAGAGATAATTATGAAGAGAGTGACTATGTAACAATAACAGCATAAACTTCAAGAGTGACAAGTGACCATTATTGTAAATTATTGCACATACTTGTATGTATATTGCAAAATGAAACTGCAGTGGTCCATTGTTGTACTATTTATACCAGACGCAAGCAGCTGAAATGGGTTTCCTCTGCGGGGTGGCTGGGCTCTCCCTTAGAGATAGGGTGAGGAGCTCAGTCAATCGGGAGGGACTCACAGTAGAGCCACTGCTCCTCCGCAGGGTGGCTGAGCTCTCCCTTAGAGATAGGGTGAGGAGCTCAGTCATTCAGGAGGGACTCAGAGTAGAGCCGTTGCTCCTCTGTATTGAGAGGAGCCAGATGAGGTGGCTCAGGCATCTGCTTAGGATGCCTCCTGGACACCTCCTTGGTGAGGTGTTCTGGGCATGTCCCACTGGGAGGAGACCCCGGAGAAGACCCAGGACACGCGGGAGGGACTATGTCTCTCGGCTGCCCAGGGAACGCCTCAGGATTCCACCAGAGGAGCTTGATGAAGTAACCAGGGAGAGGGAAGTCTGGGTTTCCCTACTGAGAATGCTGCCACCGCGACCCGACCTCGGATTAAGCGGGAGATGATGGATGGATGGATGGATGGATGGATGGTATCTTTCTTCAGATCGTAAAATTCAGTTCTGACGTGGCTCTTAGAAAGAATCTGTTCACAAGACACCCAGTGCATCTCACACTGCATCACTGGGCATACTCATTCTCAAGTATGAACATGAAAATGAACGTTCCATTTCTGGGGTTTTTCCAAATAAAATAGTTTATGAAATCATATTATGTTACAGTACTATAGTGTCCCGGATTTGTCTTCCTCTCAAAGCAATTTCGCTGAAGTTATGGGAACTTGTCAGGAATTGTAAGGTTTAGTACAGCAGACCATCCTACTCTTACCTCAAGGAAGGCATACAGATACAAGCACAAAGGGACAGAGTGCGTTACACTGTCCGCAGATGCGCTAGCTGGGAATTAGCGGCCTTGTGAGACACTGGCATGTTCTTGGCAGTGTTTCACAGGTTTCACAGGTGACAGTTAAGTTACTTTTATCAGTTTTCTTCAATGGGTGGCTTCCCCAGCTGGGTATCTCCAGAGTTCCTACTCCGAGGACCTCATTATTTAATAGTTTCACAGAGATACTGGTGCGTAAAAAATGTGACAGATACCTATTTATGATGGATGAACAACAAACCGTTTGTATGAGATGTTCAGGAATTACCTCAGAGTTTATTGTTGGCAATGGGAGAACCCTTTTCTCATACATACACACACATGCACACACCACTGTGAATGTTTTTATTAATGCAAGTGTGCATTAATCATTTTAGTGACAACATAATGGCCCTTGGCATCAGTAATTATTCTGAAGCGTTTCTGCCCTGGTGTAACCTTCAAGTTTGTTTTGTTGTACAAAAGACCTGCTGTCAAACAGTTAAGCATCTGGCATATTTTAGTTTTCAAAGATACTATGTTTCACCAGCACAGAAATAGACCCTAATGGAAAATGCAATTTAACCCTGAACAATGGTTGTCATGTTCATATTTCTCAATATACACTAATGATGAAAGGTAAATCCCTAATGAACACCGGTGATGCATAGATCTTCTGCTATAGAATATATTACCTATTATGCTTCCTCAGTATCAATTATAATTGGACATAAAAGAGATATAACTAGCTTAATGAAAATAAAAAATAGATTTTTGGAAAATGTATTGTTGCACATCTTGCTACCTTGACAGGAGACCCCTGGATAAAGTGTAACTTAATGTATTGGATACAGATATTTTTCCCCCAAATAAAAGTGACATATAACAAATTGTCTATACTTGGGGAATATTAAGGCAGAGCATTTGTCTTTGAACTCAAGAACATAAATGTAGACTTTTCATGCGAAATGAGACCTATGGGTTCAGCAGAGGTTTCATGAATGCAGCAGATCAGAAATGACACTCGGCATCCTCTGTTACCGATAACTTACAAATTATAGATACTGTAACACACAGTGTTTGAGAAGTTACTCACAAAAGTAACAAATCCATACCAAGATTGTGGTTCAACCAACCAGTTGAGTATAAAGAATCACAGTCACCAAGTACTCAACTAGTTGGTTGGTTGAAATAAAACTTTGGTCTGGATTTGTACTTTCTGGACCGGAACTTTCTACCTCCATCTTTAATGGAGTACTTTTGTGAGTAACTTGTCCAACACCGGTAATAAATCTGTTTATCTTTAAACAGTTAGGCTAAGTGTTTCTATAAATAACAGATCGTCTTCGAATGTTATTTTGCTACCAGTTGCTAGTCTAGAGTTTACTGCATACTCCCATGTAACAGTCATGTAGCATGAGCAAGAACTGTGGGCAAGAATTTTGAAAAATAGTACTTTATTCATAACCAAGAAATACAATAGCAAATGGATACACTCCAAGCTGTATATACAATATACCAACCCACCCGCCTGTCTGACTATACCTCTTTAGCAGGACTGGGCCTACCGACTGGGATGAGATGAGGTGACCTAGATTGGCAACAAGTGGCAAGTTGGGCATGAGTAACCAATGATGAGATTGTAGATCTAGGCAGGAGAGCAGAATCCTGGTCACTAAGCTATTTATACCCATGCATCAGAAAGTACCCTTGACATTAGCTCTACCACATTACATCTTAATGATGTAATGTTCTTCAGAGCATCCGTAGTTCCATTCTTACTCTTATTCATTCAATGATTTAATCTACCTCATTTGTCCACAAAACTTACAAAAATCCCCAGGCTCCTCTTTGTATTTCTCAGTAAATTTTACAGGTGTTCGCTCATTTTTTCTATTGTTTTAATAATTCTTTTTAAGCCTCGGGATTATGGCACCCACCCTCGTGATGATGCACTGTTGTTTTCTTTCATATGTCACCTATCTTTCTTTATTTCTTTCTTTCATGGATTACTAATGTTTTTCCTTTGCCAGCGCAGTCGTGACTCATGTGTGATGTGATGTTTTGTCCTTCTTCAGTCAGTACATAGTGTAGCTCTTATATTCAGCATTGTCGGCTACTATGATTCTGACAATTTTTTGCTTCAGAATAAGTTGTCAAAAAAAGTTTTGTCGTTAATTTTCAGTCAACTTCAGTACAGGAATTCGTGCTTATAGGACGGCTTTTTTGAAAGCCTAACTACATGGCTACACAACAGGGGATTGTGGGTTTAAATCCACCTTCCGCTCTGTGTGTGTGAAGTTCTTATGTTCTCCTTGAGTGCTGCAGGTCTGCTCTGGGTGATCTTAATTCTGTTCAAATACAGCCCCTGAAACTAATCGGTGTCTGTAAATTGCTTATAGTGTATATGTGTCTGTGCATACAGTATATGTGCCCTGTGATTGATTGGAATCCCACCCAAGGGTGTATCCCAACCATCTGTCTACGCTATATGAGATTCCCCCCCCCCCCCCAACACGACCATCACCACCATAACTCTGAACAGGATAAGAAGGTAGAAGACAGATGGATAATCACATGAAATGTTACACGTAAAGTGAAAATGAAGATTAATGAAACACATTCTGTTCCAGTGGCCCAGAATGGTAGAACTGAATTTGCCCTATATGAATAAAATTGTTGTGACATATTGTGTGCTTTCATGGGAAAAGATCCACCTTGCGACTTTAACACATTAGCTAGATTTCCGTGATGACCACCAAAAGGCCAGGCTCTCTTTATGGGCCTCCTGGAATAATCACATAATTACAAAATCAAAACGGGAAATTAACAAGTTGCATTCCAAAAACTAATGGTTTTCAAAAACCATTTACAATGCTATTAAGAACAATCATATGTTTTCCCAGAACAAGGCAGTGTTCTGCCAAATCTATTTACGTCCACATAATGGTTTTGAGAAGCTTCAAGTATGTTTCGTTTTGTGATTAAAAGACAAGTTTATGATTACCAGATCAATGCTAACACACACACAAAAAATATTGTCACAAGTTCAATGGTTTAGCTGTGGGGTGAAGACACCATAATTTAAGAACATTCTCTGGAAAGGGTTGGCGGTGTTCTCCGCCCTGGGGCTGGGTGAAACATGTTTAACTGTTTTTTTTAATTATATGTTTTCTTTGTTTAACACTTACCCATGTACAGTGTTGCTCACATTGCAGACAGACTTATCCTGACATGGTTTCACTGTGAAAATGCACCATTATCCCAAACGTATGTTACCAGCATCTGTATCTAGTTTTGAATGATCAAGTTTAAAATTTGTTTTTTTTTAGATTTAAGTGTTTGCAAAGGTCATTAGCGTTTAACGCATCTGAGGTCATTCAACCTGGCACGTCATTCCCTCTTTCCTGCAGCAGATACATCGCTGCATCATTGTGTCAGGATGCCTACGTAACAAAGGACCAGTACTATTGCTGGGATTACCTTCCTTGTTGCTGTTCAGAAGTATTTTTTTTCACTTATCCTAGATTTCTGACTAGCCTGAGTCCAGGTCAGGACATTGAGTTAGATTATCTTGCTTGAGTTTTGTATGAGAGAGACATTGCGGTGTTATTTTTTATTCCTGCTTTATTCAAATAAGCTTGAATACAACTAAAGAAGTAAATACAATTCTGATAATAAGTTTGCTTTTGGTGTCCAATCCAGGGTGATCCCCAGCCTTGTGTCTATGTTGCTTGCGATGGGATCCAGGCCCCATACGACCCTGCAGTGAATAATCAATTTGGCTGAATGATGGATGTTGAGTTAGCTAGGATCTACAAAAGACTTTAGTATGTTGCATAATTATGATGAATGTTGGGTTCACTAGCATTTAGCATAAACCTCACCTTGTTGCATAATGATTCAGCCATTTCAGGCACCTGGAGTTTTGTCTGCATGTCCGTTTTTCTGCCTCTGACTTTCCTGAGAAAGGTGGTGGTATCAAATTCCTCAAAAGACCATCTGATAAACGGACGAGAAACACCCATCAGACAACAAGTAGAGCGCGTTGCCAGTGATGCAATCTGCTCTGCGGGATTTTCAAAGTCAGCAACCCAATCTCTTCATATGAAAGATATTCTCAGTAATTAAAAAAGGATTGACAACTATGAACCGTATGTTAGTCGTAAATCCACTTTGAAGCTGTGGAAGGAAACAATAATATAATTACGCTGAAATGGGGCTGACAGCTCTGTCTGGGTCTGGTCTGTCCCTCTGCACGTAAACATGTCGGACCACATTCACAGCCAAGTGAATGCACACACCCACATGTCTCATTCGTTTTCAGTTGCCCAGTTCAGATTACCACAAAGCATATGTCATTATGCTGCCGAGATGGTCAGTGTGGAAGTACAGACGCTCCCCGGGTTACGATGGTTCCTATTACGATATTTTGACTTTACGATGGGTAAATGGTTTTCACTTTCAGTACGTTATTCAATAAATTTCATGATATACAATACTTTTTTCATATAAATTAGGCATTGTGTTGATGATTTTGCCCAACTGTAGGCGAATGTAAGTGTTCTAAGCATGTTTAAGCTAGGCTAGGCTAGGCTAGGCTATGATGTTTGTTAGGTTAGGTGTAGTGTATTAAAATGCATTTTCTCCTTACGATTTTTTCACCTTATGATAGGTTTGTTGGAATGTAACCTCATCATAACCCAGGGAGAGGCTTTACACTCATGGGCAGTGGTGGCTTAATGGTTAAGGAAATGCACTTGTAATTGAAAGATTGCAGGTTTGAACCCCTGACCAGCAAGGCACTCCTGAGGTGCCCTGGGCAAGGTACTGCCTCCAAGCACCTCTCCCTGGGTGCTGCATTATCTGTCTTCTGCAATGTCCCTTATAGGTTAAATGCAGAAAACACATTTCGCTGTGGTGTGACAACTAATCACTAAATTCGTATGAATGGCATCCTGTATTGAGTTATTGAATATGATGCAAGTTGTCTTTCAATAAATCAAAAAATGTTCAATAGTGCCCTTTGAATGGTTTATTAATTAAGTGTTAGGAGACTAGCATCTCAATAACTGTTTCTCAAAAAGAAAAACCCTCAACCCTGTTTAAGTGGCCTGTGTTTTTAATTAATCTTGTGCCAGTATCTGTGTAAAATCTCTTCTGCTATTCTGCTTATGTAACAAGAGTCATTACGAGGTCATTTTCTTTGCTCGTCGCTTTCAAAATATGATGGCCAGGTTTACAAGAATTATTTGGAAGCTGGGGGAATCGTATTTGTGCTAAAGAGTAAAGCCGCCTCAAACAAAGTCATCGGGTGACACTCGACATGCCATTCAGCTACTTCCAAGGTGATATCGTTTTCCCTTGTGACATTCTCTTCCACGCAACTGTCTGGCCCTCTGAAAGATTACCTCTCTCGGTGGTGCAAACATACACGATCTTTTTGGCTTTCAGGAGTTTGGGGAGTTTCGGGTCCACGCCCACCGTCGAGCATGTTACCGAGAAAGCTGAGCCATTCACTTCGGTGGTCAAAGACGCCGTGAGCGCAGGGTCACTGTGTTCACAGGGCCGCTTCCTAATATTAGAGAAAAGCGTTGATGTGTTTCCCACGCTACTGGTTTATCTACAAAGGAGGTGAAGGGATTTTTCTTTTCTGGGCAATCGCTGGGCAATCGCTGAGCAATCAATGGGCAATCTCATCTGAGGGGAAGATTGGGGTTTCTGATTAAGTTCGTACTATTCACGTTCACCCCAGTCACAAGGCATAAACTGCGTGCACGCCCAGCCTCATATAGGCTCTTATGTCTCAGGGCTACGGTCTCAGGCGCATTCTGATGACTTAGTTCATTGCTTTGTTCTACGCAGTCAGGTTACTAAGTGTTTTCACTGTAAATATACCCTGTAAAGGCATTTCCGTTTATTTCAGGGGAGGGTGAAGTTATAAATTTCAGGTGTTGGAAGCGAGTTCTCATCTAATCAGCCTCATTTTCTGTAATTCAGTTTCGCAATATTTAACATTCGACATATCCACAACATGTTTGTATCGATGTCATTATGTCCTGGCTGTGAAATTAACAAATTCTTATGTTCCGCAAACGCGTATGAACACTCCGACTGTTATATGTCATTTATTTGACTTTCTTTAAAGTGAAACACCGGTCAGTATATCACTGAACAGTTTAAGCACCAAGAATGCATCTGAACAAGTCATTTACGTTCATTATTGTTACCTGAGAAGCTAAAACATAACTGTATAATACGCTTGCTGATCTTCCTAACTGTTTAATACACTCACTGAAGTTTTGCTCTTTTATGGGGTGGGTTGATTTATGAGCCCGGTAGTCATTAACGTTAAGTATGATAGGTTTGTTGTGTAACCAGTCCGTGATCATGATCTGGCAATTGCACACTTGTGAAAAAGCACCAGTTTTACTAAGGATTGAAGGCCTGTCACGCGGCCTGACACTGTGCTTGCTTTACAGTACGCATCAGCCAGCTTTCTCATCTCAGTGAAAACATAAGCCCCGGTTCCTTTTATCCCTCAGTGGAGAGTATTTTGAGCACTTCCAGTTTCCTCTCTGAGAATCTGAAATGGTAATACAAGCCTGACGGTGAAATGAAGACAATTAGAGACTGAAAGAAGACTTGTGTAGATTTATTATGGATTTCAGCTGATTAACACAATTAGCAAGTTGAAAGTACACAAAGATGGAGAAGAGTCTCATATAACCTGATATATAATTAGTTACTTTAAACCAAGGCAGGAGGCAGTCACAGGGTCAGGGTGTTAGTGTGAGAGAAATTCCTGGACAGAGTCAGAAAGGGCCACGGGTCTGAGCCAAGCATAGCCCAAAACTGTAGAGCACCCATTCTTTATAATGCTCTCCACAAGGAAGTATGAAACTGGGAAGAGAATGGGATGTAATGTTCCAAACTGACATGGGTAATAAGGAGCCCAGTCCCTTTCAGTTTTTCGATTCTTCGACGTTCTCCACTTCGCTGGATTCTTCCACCACTTTGCCATCGACCATGGTCTGGGTGATCACCTTCACAATCTTCCTGGTCCTAATATCCTCTGCAGAGCAAATACGGCATGTAACGGTAAGAATATGGCCCAAGCTAAGAAGAGGTATTATGATTCCTCCGGAAAAATTCACTAATGAAACGGAATTTATAGCTTCATAACCATAGACACAGACTCCTGAGGCACTAATCTGAGCAACAGCAACATTACATTGTCGATAAATTGCAAGGAGTGTCTGAGAAAGTGACAGAATTAGCTAGAAGTTAATTTTGTTCATGACAATAAGCTTCAATCGACTGTTTTTCAAGGAAAAACAGACAGTGCTGAGCACGGATTATGAAATGCATCCTTCCTACAGTGGATGACATGACTGGAGATTCTTGGCAATGTCACAGTGTTCCATGTCAATTATCCCTACTAGCTGTAGCACCAAGAAGCTCAGGAACGTTCCTTTGTTCCATGATTATAAAAGAAATGAATGAAACTTACTCTTAGGGGGTGGTGGAGGTGGTGGAGGTGTCTCCTTGACCCTGAAAAATGAAACACAATGGCTATGAGCCCAACTTACTATGAGTATGACCTCCTCTGTGGTCCCTAGAAGAATCTATCGTGTACAAATAACAGAAGGAGGGGGGGGGGCTATCCCCTTCAGTAATATCATATATAATGTGATATGCTTGGCTTACAAAGAAACACATACTATAAATATATCTCAACACATAATTTAAAGGTTGTTTGTCTGACACCCCTACCCTGCGATAATGGTTTAGTCTAGACTCCCACTCTAGGGAGCGTGTCCCAAAAGCATAGTTGCAACTTACTTAGGTGGGATATGTGCTGTCACCTGAGTCACCTGAGACACCTGAGTGACTTTACTTCCAGACCTGCGAGCAAAGAGGCAACAAACGTAATGAGCAGTGAGCAGGAAAGCACAGCATGGCTTTGTATGTGAACTTAACTCGTTTAATACCTCGTAACCAACATTTAATCAGTAAGAGATTATGTGGAAAAAGTGGAATTTAATCGTTGTTTGCTGATCGATTTTCAGAAAGATTATCTTGTTATTCGGTTGTGCCGACTGTGACTAGTTTGGTTAGTTAACAGCACAGCTCAAATAGCCAAACTGGTAACATATCAGTACACAGCATTTGCATCAGTCACAATTCTCATCCCACTGTGTTTGCTGTCAGGGCATGAGAATGACTAAGAGGTCCGTCAAAAAACAGGGCCTGGCGTCTATTTGAAAAACAGCATAAAGCAAATTTATCAGTTACCAGAAACTCAGAATTGTTTTGTTCTTAAACATTGCTGACAGAAAATCCCATTTATGGCTAAGAAGAGATTTAATAAATCCCCTACATTTACTTATATCGATCTTCTAGTCACTTGTATGTATGTTGCGATTGTGCTACAGGAAAGTTAGGATGTTTGTGAGAGAGACAGGGTGAGGAGAGTGACAGGCGCGTCATAGTGGACCCTGAGCTGAGGTCATCTTTCCACAGTACACGGCCTGACATTCATGGTGGAATCACATAATTTGTGCATAATTTTACCAATTCCCACAAATCAGGTCAGTGTTGTTTGGGGAGCAGCACTGGTTCAGCACATTGCTGAACCAAATATATGACAAAACATGAATATTACTTTATATATTGTAATTGTAACAGCAATAGTTAAAAAAAATCAGAATCACGCTAAGATGCGATGTGACATCACATCTGATACACCGTCCCCCCAACCCCCCACCCCAATGTTTATATGAAACCTGGGTTTCAGTATGAAATGCAAAATATGCACATTTTCAAAGTGAGAAAAATTCTAAAACTATGTAATAATATTTATATTTAAATGCAGCAGGTCTCGGGTTTTAGACATAAGCAGTTAGAAAATTACTTTTGCCATAAAAGGGTAATCCACATGTGAGATATTAATGTGTATCCATTCTACTCACATTTCCTCGCCTTCCAGCAGCCTCCTGTAGGTGGCGATCTCCATCTCCAGGTTCTGCTTGACGCGTAACAGCTGTTCGTACTCTGCCTTGTTGCGCTGCATGTCCAGCCGCAGCTGGGACAGTTCGTCCTCCAGCTGCAAGAGGATAGCCTGCAGTCGCTCCATCTCCAAGGAGTATTTATGGTTGGTCTCGCCCAGGTTCCCCTCGAGGACAGCCAGCTGAAAGAGACGCACAGCCACGGTGAAATTCCTGCATTCGTGACCACCTCAGCAGCCATGATCTTCTTTACCGCAGTGAACTGACAGACGACATTCAAATAGCTCTGATGTCTCCGAAACCAATGTAGCTGTTGCCATGTGCAGAACAATGAACTGTAGAAAGGTATCTTCCTGTTCCATCAATGGTGACACAGATATGTCCTTGGCATTGTCAGGACAGGCCAAAGCAGCAGAATTGAATAATATTTCTCTGTTCTCTGAAGACAACAAAAGCTACAAACGAACTTCAAAAGACTGAGCTACATCTGACCTGACAGCATTCAGCTCGGTGACAAATCTAGATAGGTGGTTATGAAGAAAATGGCCAAAAAAAAAACACCTTATTTATTGTTTAGCAGACGCTTTCATCCAAGGAAGTGCAAAATTGTTTCACATATGCAGTTATAATAAACTGAGGTAATTAAGGTTAACTGGATAGTAGCGAAGCTCCCAATGGAGCTGTGTTCATTTTCTCAAGTGTGAGAAAGGTATTGGATTCCACCCAGACAAACATGATACCCTATTGAGAAGAGTCAAATAAAGCCATCAGACTCTGCTAGAATCAATAGTCCTCTGATACGGTTTCCGCGTCGTAAAATTGAATTTGATCTTTTGGTGCTTTTTTTGTCTGCCTTGAAAGAGATATTTGGAAGCTTCCTAATTCTTGCTGGCAGCTGTACAGGACATACTGTAGCAGCATTACAGGAAGATATTTTGTTACAGATCAGCTGCATTAGTGGCTCTCCTAGTGAGCTAACTATTCTTCTCGTGATTTGTTTGCATAAAATAACAACTGTGGAATAATCAGGAAAATACCATCAATGTCTGTCATATAATACCAGTATCGGTAATCAGAAACTGCAGCCAGGTGTACAATAATAAAGCCCAAGAAATGATTATAGGGGTGTAGTGGCGAGTTTCATAAATTTTTTGCAAATTTCACATAGATGCCTTTGTTCTAGTAGATGCCAGAATATTTTCTGAATCATCAAATTTCTTGATGTACTAGGTGCCAAGGTTCTTCGACATTGTGTCATGTTAGAAGCAACGGCAAGTAGACCAAGTGAGACGGACAGCTATGTAGGGAGAGAGTAAAAATAGTCGGATGGGCGGGACCAATCGGGGCTTCACCTGCTTCCGCAAGCTGTCCAGCTCCACCTCCAGGACCTGCAGATAGCGCCGTCTTTCAGTGAGCTCGTTCTGGGAGGACACTAGGGCCTCGTTGTTCCCCTTCATTTCGCTCTGCACCGGCTCTAGCTGCATGGAGATAAACAAACAAAAACAAGTCTTAAACCAACAATAACATACATGCGCACCGATCCACGCCGGAGGTGACCCTCTGACCTTTTTTTTGAACCAGAGCTCCGCCTCCTCCTTATTCTTACGAATAATTCCTTCATACTGGATCCTCAGCTCGGACAGGATGCCCCCGAGGTCGGGCCCCTGAGCTGATTCCACCTCTACGTTCACGTTTCCGCCAGACAGACGGGCCTTCAGGGCAGCCATTTCCTAGAACGGGAGAAGATGAGGGCTGGGTGGTTATAACGTGCTGTCATGAGCGAGAGAGCATTTCTGAGAACTCATCATTCATAATTAATGATCTTTCCAAGAAAGACCGGCGTGGCTATTAGCTTCCGGGGTGTGTTTCTACCCCACCCAGCTAATCAAACGCAGCTTGGGCCCCATGGTCCGCCAGCTTCTACTCGCCAAAGGAGAACAGGAAGGACCAGCCGGATCCACCTCATCGCTCATCCCCATGTGACCTTTGATCCATCTATGCTCCAGCACCTTGGATTTCCTGGGACAACAAGCCCGGAACTCCAGCCTCCTTACCTCATCGTGGTTCTTCTTCATGAAGAACAGCTCCTCCCTCAGGTTGTCCAAGTCTCCCTTTAGCATTACAATGATCTGCTCGTGGTCTGACTTTGCTTTCCTCAACGCCACGCAGTCTCTCTCCACCGACTGGCAAAGGGCAGCCTCGGCCTCCCATCTACATACATACACATGCACACAAACGTCTCTAGTATCATGTAACAGCATGGTTATGAAACTCTGTCAAATGCACGGGCAACAGTTCAATGGTCCTACAGCAGCTTGTTACTATACAGCATTGACAAATAATCAGAGACACATGAACTTGGTCAGAAACCCCTAGGATATTTGAGTTATTTGCACACCCAACTTCCCCCCTCCCCGCCCCACCCCCCACCCAAAGTACGTGGCTGTAAAAATCTAAAAATCTGCAATTAGCGTGGAATGTGAGCGTCTGTCTGGATTAACCCAGTCAGAGGCAAAAACAATGATTGACGGGAAAGTGAATTTCTCGTTTCTCCTTCTCACTCTTTGTCCTTCAGACTTTCAGACGTCTTTCTCTAATTTTTAATCAGTGGTTAATTTTTTAAATGCAACAATGTGTCATTGTAGTCCTATGACAGAGTTTTCTTGTGTTGTTAACCAAACAGCAAACAACATCCACGGTGAAGTACTATTTTAAGGCATTGAGACTTGGCCATTTAAGAATTATCGGTCTTCCTTCATTTATTAAAATGGAATCTGCTTTTCAGTTTCATTTGTTTTTGTTTGTTTGTTTACTATTTTAAATATCATTAGTGATTTATATTTAATGCAGTTTCACAAAGTGAGACATAAATGGGTTTCATTTAATTTAATATTTTACCAGGAGTAATTTTAAATAATAATAATAATAGTTATAGATCTTCCTCCATATGTGACTCCAAAGGCTCTCCACTGAAGGGTGGCGACTTTTAGGTACTGCAAATTTATAAACTTCACTGTAATAGTCTTTGCAAGAACTTTTCATTATTCAATATTCAGTATCAACAGAATCATTATTTTATCAGTTACCACGGTAATTATGACAAAGAACTGTTCACCCTTTGGCGATTTATTAAAAGCTTAAAACGTTAAATCTCTTTGTCGGAAAGCTTATAGAGCTAAGCATGTCTTTGTTATGCTAGCAGGACCGGAATGTCTACTTTGAATTAGGTGAATTTAAAGGAAAAATGATATAAGGATCCCTATTGATACTTGAATAAACAGCTGTGTGACGTGTTGTGCGTGGTGTGATACAGAGCAGATATCATTGGTCTGTTCTGACTGCTTGATCCATCCAATTCTTTTGTGAACAAGGCATCCAAACAAATCACTTTTGTTCCGTTTCAGCTGTCATAACTCATGTCACCCATTTCTATGAAATTCAATATGAACAAAACAACTGCAATGTCAAAACCAAAATCAAGCAGCCTTACAACATCTCAGTAAGACCCTCAAGTGAGCAAATATGTACGCCACACCCTATTGAGACTCACTTGATTCTGAAGTCATCTGCAGCCAGCTTGGCATTGTCGATCTCCAGTAAAATGCGTGCATTCTCCATGGTTTTGTTTTTCACCTGGCCAACAATGGTGGGAGGGGAACACCTAGCATTAGCATACTTCTGTTTACGGTCAACACTGACATTTCATCTAATGTCATTGGGAAAGTCAGATTCCATTATGGGCTCAGATTTGACTATAAACATTTCTGTACAGGGTGGTAAAAGGTAAGAGTTCAACACACCATGTCTCATGCTTCATGAGACGCAGATTACACTACACAGCTCTCTGCTGTATAATGGTATCCCGGTATGTTTTCAACACATGGGCGAAAGTGCCAAATTGCAAAAGGGGCACTGACCTCATTTGAAAGTGCTCTCGCCTCAACCATCATGGCCTCGATGTCCCGTCCCCTGGGAGCTCGTGCCATCATCAGCTGTTTGATCTTCTGCTCCAGCTCGGAATTGGACCTCTCCAGGGAGCGTACCTTGTTCAAGTACTTAGCAAGACGGTCGTTAAGACCCTGCATGGTCTCCTTGTCGTTGCCCATGACTCCCACACCATTGAGGGACAGACTTCCCAGGGAGTTGAGGCCGTTGCCCACGGACAGGGAGCGGGAGATGGAGACATTACTGCCGGAGGCGGAAGCGGCAACGGGTGCCCTGGAGCGGATGTGTCCAGCATCCCTCAGAGACAGGCTGGATATGGAGGGCTGCCTGCTGCTGGAGAAGCTCAGAACGGACCTGGACGACATGGTTTTCTCTGTAGAGGAAGGTGGAAAACAAGGGATTATAAGAGGAAACCCTAACTACCTTTGGTGTAATTAAAATACTTTTATCAGAGATGTAAACAAAATTACATTTAAAATGTAATATCTATCACCACAGTGAAATGGAAAACTAATTGCGGAAATTAATGATATTGTGTAAATGTCATTAAGCCCCGCATGAATTCTGTTGTAATAAATAAAACTATTTATTCAGTGTCATAGCCACAATGCCTGAGGTCTATGTGCATCAGTCACACACAGGATTTCTGGTGTCACACTGTCGGTACAACATGCTAAAATGCCTTAACATGTCAAAAGGTGAAACTTCTATCAGTGACTGAGATCATCAGCCCAGAGAAAAGAATTCCTCACTATCTGTTGGCATCAGCTCTACTCCCTGGAACAACCACAAGTGACTCACAGCTTTTGATTCTTAACGAAATAATTCCACAAACCTTGCAGTATCATAAAATTGGAGCAATAAAATTAATAACATGTTTTGTATAAAATCAAGTAATTTGTGCACCATGCGACAGAAGCCGGATGTTCAAACAATGCCTTCAGTTGGCCAGGATGATGGGCCAATGATGAGGCAGCGCCTGAGCAAGTCAAGAACGATAAGCAAAGCTTCAACACCCAAAGTCCTGACGAGAAGAGAAACCGAGAAGGACGGGATAGAATACTTACATTGAGGAGTGGCAATGCAGAGGGAGAGTCCCTGATGGACACTGCGTTCTGATCCTGCGACACAGGTGACCCTTTTATAGAGACCAAGTCAGCTGAGAGGGTGAGGCCAAAAGTGAGGGACGTGGCCATGTAAATGGATGGGGGAGGAGCTAAACGAAAAGACATCCTACCCCCCTGCCGTGCAGGTCGAGGAAACCTGACACCTGTCCCACAGCCCTAGGGGAGATGGAAAAATTCAGCCATGCTATAAAAGAAAGGCCGGCATTTTTTTAATCATACATTGACGTCGTATGGGAGTTTTCCTCAGTGAGCGTGCGGCTGGAGCTACAGAAATACTTTTATATTAACACAAACATATTTACCATTTTACACAACTGTTTTTTGTCTCCACATATCTCATTTCGTGTGAATGCCGTAAGGCAGATGTCACAAAGCAGAACTGCAGGCTTGTATTTTTTTCTGGTGTGTTTTTCGGTAAATTGATAATCTGTTGCTTTAGCTGCTGGTCCCCAGTATCACGTGAGCATGAGTGTGTTGGGTCTGTGTCTCCTGCAAGTGTTTCACTCGTGCGTTATATTGCTGTGTCCTGGGGAAGCTGAAGAGTTTGAGGGATGCTTTGTGTAACTGGAGGGTTGCTAGTGCCATTTCACAAGGCTGCGGCAATTATGACATCATAAGCCGGGGAAAAAGGAAGAGACTGGGTGGAGGTATGATACCGTAAACTGCTGACGTATGACGGAAATTATTGTGGGCTAAGTTTTCAAATGGAGACTCGTTTAGCAAGTTTTGTGTAGTTATATGGAGAATCCCTCCCACTTTATACATGAGATTAATATTTGTTTTTGTGATATAACTCTTTAGCAATGGGTCTGTGAGTCCTGCCCCCAGTGGTCAAAATTTTGTCGAGCGATGACTTACTTACTAAAACCATTTTACTATAATCCTTTCTGACAAGTTAAGGTTACACATGCTACTTTGTCTGGCACTTAATAAAATTAACGTCGGTCTCTTGTGATTTCTGATAAATAATTGAGCTTCTATTAAACATATTTCATTCTTATGGCAATAAAATGCATTTGCTCTTTTAAATTCTCCTTTGTGTTTTATAAAACGTTTCTTTTTTTTGTCAAAAAGTGGCTTTGAATCAGCTCAGAAAAGTTTTGCGTAGAGCACAATGGTGAAATCTCTGTGATCACTTTCCACAGTGGCCGCACTTTCGATTTCCATGTGAACCAAACAATGGCTGGTCTCTCTTCTGGCCACTGGCCACTGGGTCTGTGGTGTGTGTCTCAGTTTAACAGCCGTTTCGGCTTCAGCATTCCAGGTGACACTCCACCTCACTCCACCTTTCTCCACCTCCCCCCAAATGCTTTATTAATATTAATAAACAGAAGACTTTTGCTTCATTATGTCAACTAGATACCCAGCTGACTTTATGAAATAACCTCGTAGCTGACAACCTCCATGACGGTAAAAAGCTTGCCTGCTGCATATAGGTAAGCAGAAGCACGTGGTATCTGCAATATTCAGTATTCTGATCAAAGAAGTTGAGCTGGCTTATTTAAATATAATTATTATATAAGTATAATGATATAATACAAAAATATATTACCTACAGGGAGCATCACCTGCAAAGAGTAAATTGGGGGAGGCATAAATTTTGGATAAATAGAGTGTCTCTATCTATCTATCTATCTATCTATCTATCTATCTATAAAGAATAATCAGCATACAATCTTTGATTAATAATAATAATAATAATTTTAATATAATAAGAATTATATTATTATTATTATCATTATTATTATTGATATTAAGATAATAAATGACCTGAAACCTGTTTGTTTCTGGGACTGGTTAATTATCTTAGTAACCTACAATTGATGCATACGAAATCTTCTATAGTAGACTATATTATTACCAATCTATTTAATGTAGTTCTTTTTTCATATTAATATTATTCTTCTTGGTTTTTTTATTTAAAGTGATGAATGCCTTATTTATATGTCTATTTGCTTATTTACCATTAGGTACTTAGGTATTCCTAAAAATGATCCTATTCCTAAGTGTGATTTACATTGGAAACATGATCTGAACTGTTTGATTACTTGCTAGAGGGTTCTTGGGAAAAACATAACTTGCATTCCACCCAAGATTACATGACAATGAAACGTTCAGCATGAAGATTTTCTGTAATTATGATAATGATAATAATAATTAGCCTTGTACAAAATGAGCATAGATGTGTCGTTAAACATCAGGTGCTTCCCAGGATCCTTAAGAAACCACGGAATTCAAGTCAAGTGTGAAATTATGGCCTGCTTCCTCACGGTATATTCACTTAAGGCGCTGTCTTGTACGCCTGGGCTTCAGGCAAAATAGCATTCACACCCATGTAATGATTTTCTGATGACTATTAGATGAATTCTGAGATCTGGCACTCAGATGAGGAAAAAAAATAATCAGTTTCATGTTTGTGGTCCAGAAAGTGTAATTTATACAGACTGTGTGCCTGTGTCCTTTGTTGTCCTTGTATTTATACCTTGAAATTAAGCTGAGAGTTCTTTGTGAAGTGTTCTGGAGTCTTAGGTTTGCTCTGTTTAGTTTGATGGGCTGGTGCACATGTTGGCGTGATCTCCGCAAATACTTGTGCTTTAACAAACGATAATTTCAAAGAAAACATACATATAGTCTGCGGCAGAGCGTAAGCACACAGATTAAAAAATAATTAAAGGAGAAATGTTTGTATAGATTAACACCCATGTTTGTTATATGATGGAAAACATCACTTAAACAGGTTAGGGTAGACAGTCAGCAGTTACTTGTGTATCATGTATTTCAAAGACTGTAAAGCATTCATCTACTGAGAATGTTACAAGCAGAGAAAATTGTTTAGGTGTGGCATGTTGCAATCCTGCCAGGCGGGTAAATGTTAACTTCAATGGTAAGTTCAGTGGTCTGAAAGGAATTCTGAAATTCCTCCCCATTGAAATATGTGGTCCAATCACATTCAGAGTCTCTTCATTAGAAACACCTGCAATTAACACATTTCTGCTAAAAGACTTTGTTTCTATCTGACAGGTCATCTCAGTTTCCCTCCCTTTTGATAATAGTTGGGCCAAGAAAACATGGCAGAGATGCAACTTCTTCTAGCTAATGTTCTGTCAACACACTTCCAAGTGCTTATTGTAGCATGAGCACAGTCAAATTAACTTATTACTACTGAGTAATTAGCTATTTTGCATGTTCTGTTTTACATTTTCTTTCAGGCTAATTTTGAAGCTTGAAGGGGGGGGGGATCGTGAATTAATTATACGTCTCAATTTAAACCAAATAGTGATTAAGCTTGTGCATAGCAGGATAGCCGGATCCTGAAGAAACTGGCCACATGGCAGACTGTGACCGGGTGCAAATTTGATATGCTGTTTTATGTAATACTTGCCTTTATAGGAACGCAAAGATTATCTGATGTTTTGCTAGATGGAATTTGGGGTTGAGTTGTAGGGCGGTTTGTGGCTCAGTGGGTTTGGATAAGGTGCCTGTGATCAGGAGGCTGTTGGTTTAAATCCTGAGGCCCGAATTATTGGGCCCTGAAATCCTAAATTGCCCCAGGAACTGACTCTACTTTCTCAAAAATGTAAAAACATCTGTTAACATAAAGAAATAAAACTGGGTATAAGCTGTTTACAAATAAAACAAAAATGAATGATGGCTATTTTATAGAACATTTCAAAAGACATGTCTGATTATCAGTGATGCTGAAGTTAACTAGCCGATTCAGCACAGTGTAATATAGCTCCCCCTGGAGGACACTATTCTTACTTACAGCTATGAGCAGCCCCACTGCGGTCATGTCATATTTCAGCTCTCTTGAGTAGGTGGTAGAGTCACCGTAACCAGTTTCCAGTTTTGCCACCTGGTTTGGAAGTGAGCGGGGGGAAGCTGCAGGGAAAACTTCCCTTCACAAAGCTACACTATTGTCCAGACAAACAATGACGAGAATGTGAGCCATTTCCCCTGCTCAACAGTGGCCCTGAGATTGCTGGAAAGAAGAGGTAAGGATGATGAAGGAGGCCACCATCACAGAATGTATTCTGAAGGAGGTGGTCATGGTTAGGGCATGCATTGGTAAGTAAAACTGCACCAGATTGCTTTTTGCTGGATGCTAAACAACAATGGCCACATATGTCACCATAACACTGGTTACACTTGGCTGATCATGAGACCTCAACTGTGACGACGTCTTAGTCCAGACAGTCACAAAATGATTGCTGAGGAACAAAAATGTGCACGCAGAATGTACAAGAATCACTTTAAATCCTGCGTGGACATGCCGCAAATTAGCAGACTGTATAGGCAGACGGGTTTGGTAAGAAAATAATGTTTTTGTAGTTCTATTAATTATACCGAATGTATTTGGTGTAAGAAGAGACGACATTCGACATGTTAGATAATTTACTTGTAATAAAGATGCTGGGTGGGAAATAGATCAAGCAGCTTGACACAGGAATCTTCCCTCAACAAAAGTTAGGCCTTTTGTTTTGATATTTCCGAAAAAAGATATTCCTGCTTTTGGGGGGGAGCAGTAATTATCGGTAATTACTTGTCATTGACTTAATGGTATGTATTTCATAAACAGCCAGGTTCACAACATGCACATTCTTGGCACAGTTAGCAGTGTTACGTGTGCATTTCAGTAAAATATCTGCTACGTCTTCTTAGCACTGGGGTAAAGTAACAGACACCAGAGGCGGTGCAGATTGTGGAAGTGATATGACACCCGATTATTGAGAGAGTTGCAATATTTTCTATGCTTCATGCTCTTGCTCTCAGGATTAAACTGGATTTCATATTGCAGCACCACATGGTGGATAAAAAGCATCGAGTTCATCTGCATTCAGTCCATCCACAGCTTATGTCAGATATCTATAGCTGTTCTATAAATTCTGTTCTATTCAGTTCTATTTTATTTTAGAAACTGGAGATAGACAAAAGAACTCAAATGCCTGTCAAGACCCTAACACCAAAGGGTCAATAAGGAGTAGGGGCACCCCTTGCCTTCAAAACAACTTCAGTCAGTACTCTTGGAATAAGATGAACAAGGACTTGCACGATCAACCATAACATTAAAAGACCTGACAGCTGAAGTGAATAATGATGATTATCTTGTTGCTATGGTACCTGTCATGGGTGCTATTATATATTAGGAACGGTTAACAGTCAGTTCTTGAAGCTGATGTGTTGGAAGCAGGAGAAATGGGGAAGAGTATGGATCAGAGCAACTTTGAGAAGAGGCAAATTAAGATGGTGAGGCAACTGGGTCAGAGCATCTCCAAAACGGATGGCTGTGTGGAGTGTTCCTGGTATACAGCGGTCAGTAGCTACCAAAGTGGTCCAAGGAAGGCCAACCGGTAAACCGGCAAAGGGGTCATGGGTGCCCAAGGCTCATTCATGTGTGTGGGGTTTGATCCAATCCCAGAGAAGAACTGCTGTAGAACAAAATGGTGAAAAAAAGAGGAAAGGAGTCAGAAGACACGGTGCATTGTAGCTTGCTGTGTAAGGGCTGTTTAGCTGAAGACTGGTCAGAGTGCACATGCTGACCCCTGTCCACCACCAATCATTTACAAAGGGCAGGTGAACATCAGACCTGGACCATTGGACAATGGAAGGAGGTGTCCTGGTCTACAACAGGTGCAGGGCTGTGTGCATAGGCGTCATTTACCTGAGGAAGAGATGGCACCAGGATGCAATATGGGAGGAAGGCAAGCTGGTGGAGTCAGTGTGATGCTCTGGGAGATGTTCTCCTGGGAAACTTTGGGTCCTGGCATTCATGTGGATCTTACTTTGAGACGTACCACCTACCTAAACATGCAGACCAAATACACCCCTTCATGACAATGGTATTCCCTGTTGGCAGTAGCTTCCTTGAGCAGGACAATGCACCCTGCCACATTGCAAAAATAGTTCATGAATGGTTTGAGGAGCATGAAAATAGAGTTCAAGGTGTTGACTTGGTTTCCAAATTCCTTAGATCTCAATCTCATCGAGCATCTGTGGAATGTGCTGTACAAACAAGTCTAATCGATGGAGGCTCCACCTCACAAATTACAGGACTTAAAGGATCTGCTGCTAATGTCTTGGTGCCAGATACCACAGGACACCTTCAGAGGTCTTGTGGAGTGCAGGCCTCAACAGGCGGCAAGAGGGGGACATACATAATATTAGGCAGGTGCTTTTAATGTTATGACCAATTGATGTCTGTTTTTATGGCCTTATATAACCAGGCTACCATTGTACCATGTTTTTGTTTTGCAAATTTCCAACTATTTGGCATCTGGAACTTAAAGAATATATCAAAGTTCTCAGACCTCTTTTATCGCTAATTTTAGAGTGTCGCTAATAGGCATTCAGCCTAATATAACTCAGCTTTGTAGATACTTTTGCATTTGTAATTTACTTACAACAAAGCTGATGTACCTTTTCTGTGACGTTATTTTTCCCAACTGCTGCACACGTTACAAATCAGATAATAACTCAGAGGAGAAAATTAGCTACAAAGACTCTCTCAGTATAGACATATCAACAGATATGTATATATACCCATAGATATATATCTATGTTACTGACATAAACAAATCTTTCCTACCTAAACTACACCCTAAACTGTGCCTAAAAATGCATGCTGCAGCATCAGCAAAGCTAAATAGCATTAGCTTCTACAGAAGGAACAATTTAAATAGTTTGAACAATACCAGGTACCATAGTTTTGGTATGGTACTTTCAGTACTTTTCCTTTTCCATTGACTTCTGGTCGAATAGCAGTAGCAGAAGTTCCAGTACCTAAATAGCTGAAAACTGGAAGAGAAAGAGCAGGCAAAGCCCCAAATGCCGGGGGGACAGGCGGCTGCCCTACGTGCTAAGCCACCCGACACTCTCAGCATTGTTCACCAAGCAAACGACAATCTGCAAAACACCATCTTTAATGCACTTATTATCTAGCTTTTTTTGTAGTCTGCTATCAGCATGCCTCCCTAGTACAGCTCACACAAAGAGAAGATCTAAGATAATCTATCGATGACAGTTTTATCTCTGTGGTCGATCTATACCAAAGGTGTCAGATCCTCAATAATAATTACTTTATGGCCTCATAAATTAGTCTCCAGCAGGCTTCGCTTGTCAGATTGAAAGACAGTATTTCAACAGGCTGCTTATCTTTAGTGTCTATACAGTATATCGACCAATTTCTGACACGGTTGACTGTGCAGTGTTTTAGCTGGCTAATGTGAACAATGGACCAGATGACTGCTAAAATGAATGACAGTTAATCAAACACTCAAACACAGGGCTTTATTAAAAAATAAAATTTTCACCAATATTTGACATCAACACATAAAATTAACAAGTACTGATTCATTTTTATGTCTTGTCTGTTTTCATTTGCAGTCTGATTCTCCAAGGGAAACATTGTAGATATATCTTATAAATAACAATCTTTGCTTTGCACTCAAACATTCTGGTGTGAAACTTGTCACTTGGCTCCCGATTTTTTTTTTCCATCTTAATTAGGGGTGAGTATTATTAAAATGGGAAACTTTCTGAAAATTTGCTTTCTGGAAATATCATCTCAGTGTTTTGAATCCCAGCATGATACATTCTAAATACATTAATGGCCCTAGAGACACTTTATAGAAGAGAAAATAATCACGAATATTAACTACGAAGTTTAACTATCTTATTTTGCCAGGAGTTCTGTTTTCACAGCAGTCTCCACTCACTCTACTGTTAAGTCAGTAAATTGTCAGAAGTAAATAAAGAACAAATGAAGAAATATTATCAATATTTAATTTATTAACTATTTGCCACAGTCTCACAAAACAACAAACAGGATCATTAAGGTTAAGTGTTTAAGCGGTCTGTCTAAGGGAGGGGTCCCAACCTGCTGATGACCATAGACTGGTTTCTCTTTTAAGTTTTATAGACCAGTAAAACGTGTCAATCTGCACGGATTGTTGGCAGTCTTCGTCGATAGAATTTGCAGAATGATTGAAGGCCAAGTCCGAAAATAGAATTGCGTTCAGTATTGTAATAATAAATTTATATTATATTATATTGTTATACGTTTTACCGTTTCGTTGCATGTATAATAATTAAATATTGATAATTAATGAGTAAATATTAGTAAAATATAAGAATAATAACTTGATAAATAAAACAGCATGTTCTTCAGCAGCAGGGGGCGCTGTTATTCCATGTTAAAATTCCATCCATCCATCCATTTTCCAAACCACTTATCCTAGTACTGGGTCACGGGGGGTACGGAGCTTATCCCGGAAGCAATGGGCATGAGGCAGGGAACAACCCAGGATGGGGGGCCAGCCCATCACAGGGCACACTCACACA
>JAODJX010000042.1:32499828-32512098 GCA_026776945.1 Isichthys henryi
CCAGGCGGAGACTCGAACCCGGGTCCCAGAGGTGTGAGGCGACAGTGCTAACCACTGCACCACCATGCCGCCCCTGCAATAAATCAGTTCATGAAATTTCTTCCCTGATAGATAATCCATGGTCAACTGTGAGTGGTATTATTGCAAAGTGGCAGTGTTTAGGAAAAACAGAAAGTCAGCAACGAAGTAGTAGACAACGTAAAGTAACAGTGCGGGTTCGGCAAATGCTGCGGCCCACACTGCGCAAAAGTCGCAACACTGTATTGGCTCAGTAACTGAAGAGCTCCAAACATCCACTGGCATTAACTCCAGCACAAAAACTGCAGCAGGACCTTCATGGAATGGGCTTCCATGCCGAAGCACCTGCATGCAAGCCTCACATCACCGAGCGCGATGCCGAGCGTCGGATGGAGTGGTGTAAAAGCACGCCACCATTAAACTCTGTATCAGTGGAAATGTGTTCTATGGAGTTACGAATGAGGGATCTCTGTCTGACAGTCTGATGGACGGGTCTGCTTTGGCAGATGCCAGGAGAACGTTACCTGTCTGACTGCATTGTACTAACTGTAAAGTTGGTGGAGGAGGGATGATGGTATGGGGTTGTTTTTCAAGGGTTGGGCCAGGCTCCTTATTTTCAGTGAAGGACACTCTTAATGCTTCAGAATACCAAGACGTTTTGGACAATTCTATGCTTCCAACTTTGTGGGAACAGTTTGGGGAAGGAAGGACCTTCTCTGTTCCAGCAAGACCATGTCCCAATGCACCAAGCAAGGTCCATAAAGACATGACTGGGAGAACTTGACTGGCCCACACAGAGCCCTGACCTCAACCAACTCCAACACCTTTTGGGATGAAATAGAATGGAGATCGTGACCCAAGCCTTCATATCTAATATCAGTGTCTGACCTCACAAATGTTCATCTGGATGAATGGGCAAAAATTCCCACAGATACATTCCAAAATGGTGTGGAAAGCCTTTCCGGACAAGTGGTAGCTACAAAGGGAGCTTGATGTTGATGTCTATGGATATATAATGGGATATCATAGATGTTCCTGTAGGTGTAATGGCCAGGTGTCTCAATATTGCTGTCAATATATAGTGTGTGTATGTGTGTGTATAGTGTATAATTTATATATAATATATAATTATAATTTTAAAATTCTTATGTAACACAAAGGCTTCCTGATCTGCACATTTTAACCAGTGGGACGAAAACCTATCAAGCACTTCTCAAATTGTTTAACAACACTGATTATTGTTAATATTTATGCTATTATTCTTAAAACATAAATAATGCTGTGACAATAAATTGACACCAGAGGACGCTAAAAGACCGTAAACACAACCCTACACCAGGAAGCAAAACAATATTGTACTAGATGAAAAGTATAGAATTTGATTTTAGTGTTTTCGAAGTTAGGGTTATGAAGGAAAGAGGAAGGTGTTGTTATGAGGCCCTTGGAATTGTGTAAACACCCCTCACCCCGTCGCCCCTGCTCAAGGGTATAACTTTGGCTAGAACATTGGGGGGGCTGAGCTCTACACTCATTACGGGAGAAACATGATTATTGGGGGGATTGTATTAGCCCGGTTTGATTTATTGGGGGGGCTACAACCCCCCTCCCATGCCGTGGTCATGCAATCCCCAGAGCAGTTACGGTTAAGAGCCTTGCTGAAGGGCCCAACAGTGAAACGGCTCTGCCAACCATATAATCGATCTGAACAGATCCCATCCGGATCACGGGTAACCCCCCGCCGTTTAGCATTTAGTTTTGTGCTGCTGATGGAATTGTATTGCCCTATTAAAAAATAATTGGGGTACCCTGATGTACGTTATGTTCCAGCCTGTGGGGTCATTAATGACGCAGGGGCAGTAACAGCTGAGTGGAAAAGAGCAGCAGTTTCTGTTTTCTATGTCCTAAATAGTGCGACTTATGTGGTGTTAGTAACTCGGTGACCAAATAAACCATTCTGCCTACTTAAACATTTCAAAGGAATATATTTTTTCCGCGTATGGGATGTCGAAAGGTAATTGCAGAGCCTTTTACGTAGACGGTTTACATTGCAGATGGCTGTGGGGGAGGTACGACACGTTTCCACGCCTGCCTGTTTAGAACTTATTTTCAAACGCGGTTAAAATGTCAGTGGAGCAGTGACAGCTTTGATGCATTGATTTGATCATATCTTTCCAATCAGGAAACTACGTGTTTGCTATGTGTACACATATATGAGCGGACTCCATAATCTACACCGCTTCGCTGTGGATGTGTTAGCTGCAGGTCGCGAGCTTTGTCATAAAATGAATCGTAAGTATGAAGGAAAATTAGTCGCGTGTCCTTGTGCTGTGTTTGATAGTTTAAAATTACAATTAGCGATTTTTGCACTTGCAGTGACCCATCTGACGTTGATTTGCGCACTTGCTCTGCTGCTATGGCCGTGTCACGGAGACCAGGGGAACGCCGCAAAAACCAGTACCAGTAAGTACCAGTCTTCAGGGGATCATGAAAAAAATCCTCTTTTCTATCGCTAACATAGGCTACTTCTTTCTTTTCTAGTCTGATTGTATGTTTGCAATAGTTAAAAGTAGTCGTTTTAAAAATCCTGCAATGACATATACTCACTCCACTGAAACGGTCCTCGGTGGGTTGGAAGGGGCGTGAGACGTTTTATGAATGACCATTCTAGTCCGCTCGTTTTTAAATAGATTTTCTTCTTATCCGTACATCTTCATCTATAGTTTCTCCAAGCAGCATCGCGGTACATATATGTATTTAAATATTTGAGTTTAACGGCTATCGGAGAATGTATGGCGTTTCCCTGCTACATCCCCCTGTATCAGTATGCATCTAACGGCGAGATAACTTAAGATTTATCTTCCCTACTTTGGGAAGCTGGCGGTGGTAACGGGGGTGTGCGCAAATGTGAACAAACTTTGGGAACGGTTGTGTATACACAGACGTAAATATAAAGATTAGTAGCCTAAATATTTTTAAAATAATGCGATGGTGACTAAGCAAGCAAGTTATTGTCATTTATACAACTACTGTAACAAGATGACGTATGCATTGAGAAAGTACCCCTTGAATAATAAGGCACCAGATACTTATATCATGACATTTAGAAAGTATATTAATAAATATATTCCTTCGGTCAAAATTGTGTATGTTTCCATGGAGCAACTTCCTCGTTTCTAGGATGTGATATTTCACGAGTTTTTAAAACTGTTGGCAGTTAGCAAAGCCTGAATGTTTAGATATCAAAAATGAATTAAAAGTCAGGTTTGGACGTACTTCATTTTCCACAAACAGAAAGATTACTTAATGTTCCATAGTCGGGGGAAACTGTACAAACATAAGATAGGATTTGTAATGGGAGCAGACAAATATGAAACGTCGCTTCAAACAATGTCTCATAAGATATTGTGAAGATGACTGGGCCCAGTATCAGAATATAAACACGTCTTTACTTGGCATTTTAGCGCTCTTTGCAAAAGCATGATTTACGGACAACCCTTTGTTTTATTTTCCGGCCGGATATTCGGTGAGAAATATTTACGTGAATGTGAAACGACCGGTGTTATACCCTTGGCTTTACATGGAAATGTTTGCACGCTTTATGTACTATTTCATAATGCCCATGTGTATAAATAATTTTGGTTCCTTAATGAAAGAAGTAGATACTTGGACATGAAACGAAATTATTTTTCATTTTCTATTTTCATAAGTAGGAGTACAGGTACATTAGAATGCTTCCTTTCCCATATCCCATCCTAGCGTGGCAATGAACCCCAGCCCTCTAACACTTGCTTAGAGAGAAGGAAAGAGAGAGAGAGAAAAAAAAAACGGAAGCATAACAATGAACTGGATTTTCTTTTACTTTTTTCATTAGAATAATATTTCTGCTTCCTAGCCAAGCAAGATATCGTTTAAGAATATTGAGTAACTTTAACGTGCCCCATTGACGGACACCGCTATTTGACCCATAGGAAGAGAAGAAAGTTCTTTTGGAAATTACACAACTGCCTGTTGCTTGGTTTTAAATATATTTCCCCCTTGGCGTGGTAGCAGGTGTTTTCTGCATAAGGGCATATGCTGTTCATGCAACAGTAGAAAAAAAACAGTTAACTGACAGTGATAAACCTACAGCCTGTTAATCTCTCGTTCATACTCTTATGAACAAACTGAATGAGGCTATTTTTAATTATCTTAATAAAAATATGCCTCTGGAGGGGGTAAAGGGAAGTCATATGACTTCCTCTGTGGGGTTTTTTTTTTTTTTTTGCATCTCAACGAAATTGGTTCGCTTCTGTGTCCTCAGGGACTTAATCCATGCCTCGTTTTCTGCTGATCCTCCTCCTCCATTTAAAGGTAACTTTCACTGGTTTAGGTGATCCCATTTTATATTGATTATCTGGGTTCACCTGTTGATAGAAAGCTATACACGGAGAGGTATCTTGCGTTTTGTGTACATAGAAATAGTTGCCCTCAATCCATTCAGCTTCTGTAACCGGTTATGCTATTCAGGGTCGCAAGGGATCCGGCACCTATCCGGCACCTATCCGGCACCTATGGCTTCATTCCATGCAATTAGTATAGCAGTATACACAATGCAATCCAACGTAGAAATAATATACACCAGTATAATAACGAATGAAAAAAACTTTAAAGGCAAAATGAATACATGTGAAGTAAAAACTAGAAATATACTTTTTTTTTTAACTTAATGGCTCATTGTTTTCTACACTCTCGTGCTATAAGTTGTCATGACTGTGCAGAGCACGGACCAGGGAGGCAGGCGAGGAAGACGAGGAATCGGGAATAAGGGGTTTAATAGACATTCGGAGAGGCAGACAGGACAGAAAACGTCATAACACTACAATGGCCAGACTGGGGAAACAAACGGAAACGCGGACTAAATACATTGGACTAATGACAGTAACAGGAAACAGCTGGTTAACACGGGGAATCCACACGGGGTAGATGAGGGGGCGTGGCTCACGGGAGGATCGGACGAGCGCGGCATGACATAGGTACTGTAGATATTTGCTGATTTCTTTTTATTCCTTTATAAGATGTATCTGTTATTGAAACTGTAAAATATGACTTTGCTGATGCAAGGCTCAAATTAGAAGCTAATGTTCAAAAACTGATTCCCTTCTGTGTGCGTGTTGAGGGTTTCATAGCACATACTCTCTGTTATCACACTGGGGAGTGAACTGGCAGTTTACGGTTCCGTTATTGACTTTAGCGTTCAGTGTCTGTCGACTCGCCAAGCGACAAAGGTGGCCGCCCAGAGCGCCATCTACTCAGAGGGCGCTGAATTAGCAATGTACTTTATCTTAGATGGTGAAGCTCGCCACATAGGCTTCAACGCGTATTGGCATTAATGTATATCACAGTAAAAGAAAAGTTACTGTGATATACATTAATGCAACAGAGGTACTTTTTATTTGTATTGCAACAGAGGTACTTTTTATTTGTATTGAAATCTATGTTGTATTGTATATTGCTTCCACTCTGGAATGAATGAGTGGGTACTGAAAATGGATAACTATACACACACACGTCGGGTAAACATATCTTTATGGGGACCGCTCATTCATTTCTATGGGAAAAATGCTATCGCTAACTATGGCAACCCTAACCCTACCCAAACAAAATACAACAGATTTTGCATTTTTAATTTTTTCATTGCAGTCACATATTTTTTATTAAATTATTTATTAAATTGAGTCCCCATAAGGGAAAAAATGGGTATTCATCACGGTGTGGGGACATTGTGTCCCCATGAGATAAGGTATATCCACTCACACACACACACACACACACACACACACAAACAACATGGAAAAAATTGAGACCACTCTATATTTTATTAAACAAACCTGCATTTTTAAATCCTGGTTTAATCCTGGTTCTGCTGGCAGGAGGCTACACTGCGAGGCAGGCTGCTTCCAGGCTCAAAGTTTCTAAGACAGTAATGCACAACTACAGGGTGAAGCAGGAGACACTGGAAATGACCAGAGACCAGCCAGTTAGAGGGTGGAAGTGACTTTCTAATGGCAGGGATGACCGTAAACTTATCTGACAGTTTCTCATGAATCGGAGAATGACATCAAATGACTTTCAAAAGGAATGGAAAACATTAAGTGCAGGCGTGAAGTGCACTGCTAGGACAGAAACTGGACTTAAGTCCCAAAAAGCAATGAAGAAGCTCTTCATTAATGATAAATAGGGATGAACTAGGCTGCAGTTTGCAAAAAAGTATATTATTGACAGACGCACACCCATAAAGAGAGAAATGAGTGAAACAAAACTTGTGCTGTGAATTCTTAATTTTTTTCATGACTGTATATGTGTATGTACAGTGTGTGTGTATACAAGGTTTTTTTTTTCGTTTAATGAATTTGATCAGTTCTGAGCCACTGTATGAAATGTATGCTGTGTTCCCTCACCACAGCTAACCTCTGCTGCCACTACCCCTGCCAACACTGGGGTGTATGTATGAGGGTTGGCCTGGCCGATTACCAGTGTGACTGCACCCGTACTGGTTACTATGGAGAAAACTGCACTATTCGTAAGTGAACTCTTTTTTTTATGTCAGATCTTCAAAACAGACGTCAGTAACTAGGAGTAGGAGAAAGAGGTTTGGTGTGAGGAGGATGTCTTGTAAGGCATTCCAGACCCAGGAAATGTAAATATTCACAAGTAGCACCTGAGTGAAATCATTCAGCAAATCTGACACCCACATGAAAACCCACAGCTCCTGAAGCTGTGTGTAAAAACGTTGCACAACATTTTGACACAAAACCAGCTCAGGTTTTTGTGGTATTAATGATAGACATCTATTTTGGGGGGGGGGTCACCCTTAGAAATGTCCCCTTTTAACAGTCTTGTATATATTCTGCTTGCCCTTGCAAAGCAAATGTGGTTCTATTTGCTGAAACCCAGGAGCTCAGTAGAAGCACTGCGTGCCCCACAGTGGGGAAATGTGCTCGACCTGCAGTCGAGAAGGTTGACTGTCTGCAGACTGGCTGGGTTCATTGATGGGTCCGTGCAATGAAAAGAAATGAGTGATTGACTGCTGACACATGATGTCATTGTTGTTCGTTGAGGGGAGGCTGATCATAAGGTCAATGTCACAGCCGGTGAAAATGGGGAAAATGAGAAATGGACTAAGCTCCTTCACACAAGCTCAGTCAAGATGAAATGTAAAGTTTATGTCATTCCAACCCTTATTGAACCTGTTAATTTAATTCATAATTTTGAATATCAGATTTTTAAATTTAATATCTTAAGAGGCGTCTGTATATTTCTGGGTGGGATTTTCTGTTTTGCTTGTTAGTTTCTTTGTAACCCTTCATTTAGTTACTTTATTTTTCCATTAGAGAAGGACAGAGATGATAAATTTCAAATTACTTCCATGATATTGTTAATAAAAAGGACAACCTCCAGTTTTACTGTAGAAGGATTTAAGAATTTCCACCAGTAAATGTAATATTTGGATTGCAAATAATGTTCTCTTCACCCTTCTTATAAAGATTGATTATATACAACAATTTAATTTTGGTTCTGTATACCATCATAATCGGTTTGAAATGAAATACTCAATATGTGCTTAAAATGCAGACGCTACCTTTAATTTCTAAGTCATGGATAGATATTGGCTGAACTATATAATCATTTTTATACATAGAACTCCTGGGTTTTAAGGGATAAAAAGTATAAATAATAATAATATCTTAATGAAATCTGTTGTATTAAATCCTTGGCTGCAGATCATTTGTAATCAATGACTGTATGAGGTGTGGAGCCCATTGGCAGCAGCAGGTGCTGGGCATAGCGGTTAGCATATTGGTTATAACTGTCGCCTCACGTTAAGGCTAATGCCGCAACTGGGACCAGGATTCGAGTCTCGATCATTCAATCATTTATTCATTCATTCTTTCTTTCTTTTTCTTTCTTTCTTTCTCTCTTATCTATGGATAACAGAAATACTTCGTGGGCAGTGGTGCCTTAATGGTTAGGGAAGCGCACTTGTAATTGAAAGATTGCTGGTTCGAATCACTGACCAGCAAGGCGCCACTGAGGTACCCTGAGCAAGGTACCGCCCCCAAGCACAGCTCCCTGGGTGCTGAATTAGCTGCCCCCTGCTATGTCACGATGTCAGATATGGGTTAAATGCAGAGGAGACATTTCGTTGTTGTGTGCTGTGGTGTGTCAACAATGACCACTGATCACCTAATTCTTCCCTGGAGATGTTCTGCCAGGTCTGTACTGCAGCCATCTTCACTTATTTATTTGCCTTTAGTCTGGTCTTCAGCAAGTGAAATACATGCTGAGTTTGATTTTGGCTTGGTGATTCACTCAAATATTCCACAATTTCACCTTGAAGATCTCATTGGGTGTTTTACAAGTTTTGGTCTTTCATTCCACAGTGCAGTCCAATGAGTTTTGATGCATCCGATTAAATCTGAGCAGATCAGATGTCATTGCATGTCTCATATTTTATCACACTGCTTTTATCACTGGTCACCTCAATAAATACATGTCCCAGCCATAAAACTACCTCCACCCTGTTTCACAGAGGGGGGAGTATGCTGAGGATCATGGGCGATCCCTTTCTTTCAACACACTCTTCTCTTTCCACCACTTTAGTAAAGGTGAACCTTGTCCATAAGATGTTATTCCAAACTGTACAGTTTTTTTTGATGTACTTTTTAGAAAATTCTAACTTATTAACTTAGCATACGTGTTCTTTAGCCTAACTTGTGGTTTGCATCTTGTGGTAAACTCTCGTGCAATCATCTGTTTATGGTCATCTCAGACACGGCTAGACCTATATCCTGGACGGTGTTTTTGATCTGGCTGACATTTGAAAAGGGGTTTTTCTTTTCAAGTGAAAGTATTTGACATCCACTGCAGTGGTCTTCCTTGGTCTATTAGGCCATTTGCTATTCCTGTCCTTTCTTTCTTTAACGTAACAGTGGATTTCCGCGTCCCTGATGTTTTTTTTTCTCTGATTTTCCACCCTCATGATGAACTATTTACTTATTTCAACACCTCTCCGGTTCTCACACTGAGTGACAATAGCATCAAATCCCTGATGAAAATACACACTCAGAATCAGCTCTAGGACTTATATCAGTTTAATTGTGCAACAACTAAACAGCTAATTGTCCAGATCGTTTTAGTGCCTTAAAATGTGGGGGAGCTGTGTATAAAACGGTTATAATTCTTGCACAGTTCACCTAATATATGCAGTACAGCTCCTTCCGTGATCCTCCTAAGCTATTTATCTGTCTGTTTGCAGCCGAGTTTTGGACGAGAATCCACCACCTCTTCAAGCCCAGTCCAGCTGTGATCCACTACATCCTGACTCATTTCCAGTGGCTGTGGAGCATCATAAACAGAACGTTCATCCGGGACTGGCTCATGCGTGTGGTTCTGACAGGTCAGGCATGTGCTTCCAAGTTGAGCTGAACAGATACTGAGTCACTTCACATAAACACATAAGCCCGCTTCTCATGTGCGTGTCTCAGCGCTTGAGGATACATGTAGGAGTAAAGCAAGCTCACGTGTGCATGAGTGTGAACCCATGTGCAACTTCTGTGACCCTATTGTTTAGGAGCAGGGAGGTACCCTGGAGGGCTTGTGAACATCAATGATAAACAGGCATTAAAATTTTTTTAAAATGTACAATTTTTGGAGGATATGCAAAGGAAACTAGATAACACAGGCACAGTCGTCACTGCATTTGTCTTGGCAAGGCATACAACTGGCTCTGTGGCTCAGCCTAAATGGTCTCACGGATCAGGGAATGTGCCTTCTTGTTGTTCATGGTTAGCGTTCAAACTTCTATTCTCTACTTTTCAGACAGGATTTTACTCGGTCTTGTTTCCGAGTGAGACTCCTACTAATATATTAAAAGGTCTTAATGCCTTCTGTTACCAGCACAGCATCTCATGAGCTGTTCATCCTGGATAAATATTTGGATAACTTAGATTAGGTTACGGTCCCATTATATTCCACTGGTTTTTCCACTGTATGTAGGAGATGTAAATGAGACTCCCAACCACAATAACCTAAATCCCGCACAGGGGATATCAATTCCAGTCATTGCGTTCCAGGAACCATGCAGAAAGCACAGGACACGGAATGGGATGCTAGCTCATTTCAAGGGCAATCCCCTTAAACTGCGTGTGTTTAGACTGAGGAAGAACATCTGAAAAATCAGAGATAACCCACACAAACTCTACACACACCCACTCACACACATAGATTAGGTATCTATATCTTTGTGGGGGCTCTCCATTCATTTCTATGGGCATAACCGTAATCCCAGCTATGACAAACCCGACTTAACCCCTAACCAGCCCTGACCGTTACCATAAGTAACCATATCAAATACAAGACTTTGGCCTTTTTTAGTTTTTAGATTAGATTCACATATTTTTATAAACTCGAGTTTCCCTTTTGAAGACTGAAAAATACGCCCCCGGTCAAAATAATCAGTTGTTAATCACATTGTGGGTACCACTTTTCCAGCCTTCGTGTGACCCGCCGTTGTGTGTCCTTTCTGCCCTCATGTCCTCTTATGACATCTGCCGCACCTTATGACCTGAAAATTTTCAACCAAATCTCAACGTTGTTCAGAAGTTTGGCAAAGCAGTGTCTTTTCAACTAATTTTTGCTGGATGGGTTGAACCCATTATTAAAAATGTGACATTAACACCACTGAAGAGATTTAAAATGACAGTGAGAAACGAGATTTCACGTTCATAGCTAGAGATGGCACAATATAATTTTTTCCAGTCTGATCTTGTTACCGATGTTTTGAGAATCTTCCTATATCCATACCAGTCCAATATTTTTCCCCTTTAACAATTACTAAGCATTAATGACACTTGTATCAATACATTTCAATTAACACGGAGAACTACCTGCATTTAGTGTTGTAGTAGCATTGTTTGAGTATAATAAGAATAGGAAAATAATGGTAATATTGCTCAAACAAAAGATATGCCACTATGCTACAGGAAGAAATCCACAGCCAACATGATTTACACAAGTCAAATCCTTCGTTTTATTCAGTAACAACTTTTAAAAAAATAAACAAATATTTCTTGAAGTGCATATTTGGCAATCTGTTGCCAAATTAAATCTTCTTCTTTCAGCTGCTCTTGTTAGGGGTCGCCACAGCGGATCATCAGTTTCCATGTCTTCCTGTCCTCTTAGGCCTTCCTCTTTCACACCAGCCGCCTGCATGTCCTCTCTCACCACATCCATAAACCTCCTCTTAGGTCTTCCTCTTTTCTTCTTGCCTGAAAGCTCTATCCTCAACTTCCTTCTCCCATTATACCCAGTAGGCTTCAGAGCCTTTGATGCCTTTGCTTGAAATTGTGTATGTCTGCCCTGCTGCTGTCACAGGTTCAGCTACTAAAAGCACATTCTGATGATCCATAACAAGTCTATCAGGATGGCATGGGAATGAATAGGATGGAGATGGTCCATGAGGATGTAAAAGGCTCAGTCTCAGCTCTCCAGTGCTGGGCATAGTTTCTTCAACACATCCCAGCCACCAATCATCATCATATGCGGCCACGACATAATCTTAGATGCTTGCAAAGTCGAGTGATTCCCTCAGTGTGCACTTACACTGCACCAATTTGCACACCTCACTCACCTCTGATGAATGCAGGGCATTTATTAGCCATATTTACTAGTCATGTGGGCCTTTTCAACAGTACGGGAAGTACAGGTGTCTGCAATGACATTAAATTAAATTTTATTGTATCTTATTTATAATCTTAATTAATGTTATTACTTACACTTGTGCTTGCTATACTATTTCATGTCAGTTTGGCTGCCGTTAAAAAGGCCCATTAGTGATAGAATGATAGGAAACCATGTGACGCTACCTTTAAGTCAAAATATCTCGGCAGGCTCGGCTCACACACCATCCACTCACACATGCATTCCTACAGGCAATTTAGAAACTCCAATTAGCCTCCAATTGCATTTATTGTCTGTATACATCAACACCATATGTTTATACTTTTCCCTGATTCATTTTTGTTATCAGAGCATTAAAACACCCATCAAATTTAACTCTATGGTCATTTTATACTGTAATAATTTTTGTTATTTGGGCATCTAAACGCCTATCAAACACCCATTTAACCATGTACAAAACCATCCATCCATTCATTTTCCAAACCGCTTATCCTTACTGGGTCGCGGGGGGTCCGGAGCCTATCCCGGAAGCAA
>JAODJX010000042.1:32519804-32533456 GCA_026776945.1 Isichthys henryi
CCCCCACAGTCCAAAAACATGCTGAGGCTAATTGGAGTTGCTAAATTGCCCATAGGTGTGCGTGTGTGAGTGAATGGGGTGTGAATGTGCCCTGCGATGGGCTGGCCCGCCATCCTGGGATGTTCCCTGCCTCATGCCCATTGCTTCCGGGATAGGCTCCGGACCCCCCGCGACCCAGTAGGATAAGCGGTTTGGGAAATGGATGGATGGTATGCGGCAGTGCTTGGATAAAAACAGGTGCAGGTACTCCCCTTGTTATTCAGTACCAGTCAGGGTCTTTACCCTCCTACCCCACCCTCTGTGATCCCTCCCCATTTGGCCAGCATGCATTGCTGGCCATTCTGCCTTTCCCCCTCTCTGTCTTAGTTCCTAGTCTTCCCTAATGTGATCCCCCATTCCCCGGACTGCTGTACAGTGTAGTGGGCTGAGCATGTAGCTCCATCTGTAAATCTGGGGGTCGTGGGTTTGAGACTAATACACCCGAGTGTCACCTGTTTGGGATTTTGTTTGCCTTTTGTCCTCCAGTGTTTGTAATTTTCTTAGTGTTTATTTTCTTTCATTGTTCTCCCATCCGTGGTCCACCCTCCCTGCGTTAGCATTTGGTTCTTTGTACTTCTCGTACTTTGTATCAGTCTTGTATTTGCAATGTTTGATTAGTGCTTTCTAGTTTAACCTCCCTAGTTCTGTTTTGATTGGTTGTTAATACTTCTCTATTGTGTCCTTGTTAGCTCAGTCTGGTTTGTGTATTTAAGTTCATCCTTAGTTCATTTCCCTATTTGGTCATTGTGTAGAGTTGATGCTCTGGTTGGGTTTTTTTTTTTGTTCTGCTCTGTGTTGCTCTTTTCCTCGTTACCTTTTTAGATTTTTTTTTTCCTAGTTAGTTGTTTTGACACCTCATGGTCCTTTACTTTGTGCCTTCCTCAGTGTTTGTCTTGTGAACCACTAGTAGATAATCATTTCCTGTCTGTTCCATGCCACGCCGCCATGTCAGTACCAGGTGCTGGTACTCACCGTGGTATTCAATACAAGCAGATACTAGGTGCCTGTACTCTAAAGAGAAAAACAAGGAGATGCAAGTTTGTGAATCACTGCTTTATTTGGTTTTAGACAGTATGCAACATGTTTTTCAATCATAATTAAATCTGGCCTCCCACTCGTTTTACATCGAGATGAACGACTGAATGAATGTGTAATCAGCACTTCCAATTAGTAAACCCCCATCCTCAGTTGGCAACTTTTGGTGCCTACTGTTTAGCTGATTATCACTATGTGTTGTTTGTGGGTGAGTGCTTGGGTGGGGGTAGGGCATGTCGGCGGAGTGGAAGGATTTCGGCTGGAGCGGGTGTGAACGCAGTGTCACCAGCTCACATCTTCAAATAGGTCATTTCTGCTTGAATGTCAATTTGGCTGCTGAGTTAGCCAGGCTATAGTTTAAGCTAAATTAAAATACAGTGCAGATTGTTTTATTTTTTTGGAGTGAGGGGTGAGCGATTTCATTGAAGCAGGGTGAAAACTGACCGGAGCGAGGGAAGCGTACTGCTCTGTGAAGCATGAGCAGAAATTGTCATTATTTTTAAGTTAAAATGTCTGATGATAATATATTATCTTTTTTTATTATCGCTAAGCCTTAATTGATACCTTAATTGGTAAGTAGCAGAAAGCAAGCATCGTCACGCATACTTGGTGTGCGTCAGTCATTATCAGAAGATGTGTAACATTTAGGCTGTGACTGTACAGACTCTCAGCCTTGAAGTCCACGCTCAATGAGTGATCCCGCCTTTTTAATGAGTCTTTATCTTGTACTATTCATCTTATCTTGTCAAGAAAGTGGTTAGTAAATGGAGCCTAAAGAGCCAGCTGGCCTGAGACAGCAAGAAGCAGATATGTTCAGGAGGGTGGAGCCTAATGATCAACGTTTCTGTTTGACCACCACAGGAGCAGGAGCTGTTTTTGGTTAATATTCTCATCCATGTGTGCTTTCAGTTACAATATTGTTAAAATTTCATTTTAGCCACTGCTTGTGGCTGTACTTGTTTCATCAATTTGATAGCAGCCTTGCCTCATTAGTCATCACATTCATGGCAAAGTCATAAGAGTAGGTGGTCTGACAGTTTTGTGGAAATAAGTTTTATCGACTTCCATTCTTGCGTTTTGAATGAGAAATAAATTTGTGCTTTTGGTATGTATTTTTTGGAAGAAAGTGTCTTTGGAGTGGTGCAGTGGAGCCCTTTGTTAGGAGGAGGGGAAGTACAAAATCAGTTGGTTCAAAGCAAACATTTTCACATAGCTGGGCACTAAGGTTCTAAGCACTCAGGGTGACATAGCTGGGCACTAAGGTTCTACACATTCAGGGTGACAAAGCTGGACACTAAGGTTTTAAGCACTCAGGGTGACATAGCTGGGCACTAAGGTTCTAAGCATTCAGGATTACATAGCTAGTCACTAAGGTTCTAAGCATTCAGGATTACGTAGCTAGTCACTCAGGTTCTAAGCATTCAGGATTACTTAGCTAGTCACTAAGGTTCTAAGCATTCAGGATGACATAACACGGATTGACTGAGTTTATTTTCTTTCTCTGTAGGAAAAGCTGAGCTTCCAGATGCCCAGCTGTTGGTGGATAAGTTCCTCCTAAGGAGGACATTCAGACCAGACCCTCAGGGAACCAACCTTATGTTTGCTTTTTTTGCTCAACATTTCACCCACCAGTTCTTCAAGACTCACAACAGCATGGGGCTGGGCTTCACGAAGGGCCTGGGCCATGGTGTGAGTGTCCGCTTCCGTCTCTGTCTGTCTCCCTCGTAGCCAGGGCATGTTTACACTGAACTGTCAGGGAGGGGTCTCATGACAAGTTCTCAGTTCTTTCTCCTGAAGAAACATGACAGATACAGCTATTGCCTACTCCTTATATCAGAAAATTCAATGATAAATGAGAGTTAAGGCTCATGGTTTTGTCAATATTGTACAATTCATGCAATGCATAGGAAATCTACATTAATATCTCTTAATATATTAACTGATTCTTTGTAACCTCCCTATTGTAAATATACAGATGAAATGATTGACATACAGTGTAATCATTAGGTATTTGGACTGTGATGTTTTTATTTAGCTCTGTAAACAGTCAAAATGGATTTGAAATATGCTCTTAAAGTGCAGACTGTGAGGTTTAATCAAAGGCTCTGAACAGCTTTTTTGGGTAAACTGTGTATGAACTGTTTTTATACATATCCCCACCCCCATAAGAAACCAAAAGTATTTGGACAATAGGCTGCTTAGCTGTTCCCTGTGAGTTCTCTGCAAAACCAGGTGAGTTTTGCTACAATGTCAATTCATGCATAATTTAAGATGATTCCTTGAGATGTTTTTATTTGGAATCGTTTGTTGTTTTTGTTACTCAACATGAGGACCAAAGAGGTGTCGATGCCAACAAAGGCTGAAGAATCAGGAAAAATATTCCAAGACATTTGATTTTGGCATATCTCATGGTTTTGCCCTATTTGGTACATTGAAAACGTACAAAAAAGAACCTCGGAAATACCAAATCGCCTGGTAGACCAAGGATGACCACTGCAGTGGATGACAGACGAACACTTTTGCTTGTAAAGAAAAACCCCTTTTCAAATGTCAGCCAGATCAAAAACAGGATGTAGGTCTAGCCGTGTCTGGGATGACCGTAAACAGATGATTGCACGAGAGTTTACCACTAGATGCAAACTGCAGGTTAGGCTAAAGAACACGTATGCTAAGTTAGAATTTTCTAAAAAGTACATCAAAAAAACCTGTACAGTTTGGGAATAACATCTTATGGACAAGGTTCGCCTTTACTAGAGTGGTGGAAAGAGAAGAGTGTGGTGAAAGATAGGGATCGTCCATGATCCTCAGCATACGCCCCCCTCTGTGAAACAGGGTGGAGGTAGTTTTATGGCTGGGACATGTATTTATTGAGGTGACCAGTGATAAAAGCAGTGTGATAAAATATGAGACATGCAATGACATCTGATCTGCTCAGATTTAATCGGATGCATCAAAACTCATTGGACTGCACTGTGGAATGAAAGAGACCCAAACTTGCAAAATAGCCAATGAGATCTTCAAGGTGAAATTGTGGAATATTTGAGTGAATCACCAGGCCTAAATCAAACTGAGCATGTATTTCACTTGTTCACTTGATGAGGAGCAGACTAAAGCCAAAACGTCCCCAAAATAAGTGGGAAGTAAGTGAAGATGGCTGCCGTACAGACCTGGCAGAACATCTCCAGGGAAGAAGCCCAGCACCTGCAGATGTCTATGGGCTCCACACCTCATGCAGTCACTGAATACAAAGGATCTGCAACCAGCACTAAATATGAGTCGTCTTTAAGATATTAATTTGTCCTAAAACCATTGCTCTCTTAAAATGGGGGTTATAATTCCTGCACAGTTCAATATAGCTGTCCATAGCCTTTAATTAAAGTTGGCTTTTTGCATTTTAGGCACCCATTGAGTGTTTCTTTTCAAATCCACTGGTCTGTACTCTAAGGCTAGTAGAAAAACTCAATTAATGTATGTATGTAGCACTGGGAGGGGAACTTACTTAATTTATTTGTAGTGCTGACCGTGTCTGTCTGTCCATTCTCAGGTGGATGCAGGGCACATCTATGGAGACAATCTCGACCGCCAACTGAAACTCCGTCTGCACAAGGATGGGAAACTGAAGTACCAGGTGATGTTGTGGTGTATTACAGTGTCAACTACAGGCTTTGGAAGGCCTGTGTTGGGTTTCTATAGCAATGTTTCCCACCCCAGTCCTCAGGGACCCCCAGACCCGATTGGGAGGGAGTGAAAATGTAACTGTCTGGTAGGGAGCTGAGAGGGACCAAGGAACACGGACCACCTGCAGGTCTCCACGGACCGGGTTGGGAAACATTGTTCTATAGCATGGACGCCAACTGTGTAACATCACTGTAGGTGTCTGTATGGCATGTGTACTGCTGGTGAGAACCTTCAGTTGCTTCTCATTTTTCATGTTGCCGTTTGGTACAGCAGATGTTTCTGGTTCATGCTCATGTTCCTCACTGTGTTTACTGACAAGTCTCTTCTGTTGGAGGAATCATCTTTGGGAATTGGTCCATATGTGTACGTGCTTTTTTAAACTTCATACGTTGTTGCTCTACAGCCTATGGTCTACCGAGACTTTTATAGTCACAAGCTAATATAATCTAAAAGCGAATCTTTGTCCTCCATCTCATTTGCTTCCTAAATAACTGATTATCAGATATTCTGTACAGCTCTACTAGCCATTAACCAACAAGAATTCAGTCTGAATTACTGCCTTACGTACTATGACCTACTTACAAATTTCTGTGGTGATGTATAATGCTTACTCTGCAAGATTTGGATGAGATAAGGCTCGATCTCCAGCCATGCCTTTTCAGATGCCTGTATGCGCATTTCAGCTTTTTCAGCATCCCAGAATTCTCTCCACATAAGAAAAGGTTGACATGCTTTGGAAAAAAGAATACTGCAGTGTTCTTTACTAGCACTCCTTTTCATTCCTTCTGCATTACATGCACTCTGTTGTTCGTTATGCAACACCTTATGGTACGTATCAAGATCTCATTCTCTTTCACTTTCTTACTAAAAATAGAGATGCGAGGCCATAGCGATACACCACGAGCCACCATTCTACTTATGGTGCTTGTATTATAATACAAGGAATACCACACAGAGTCACAGCAAACAGAGACCTTCAGAAGGGATATCGCACAATTTCTCCTGGATGGGCATTTCTAACTGACTTGTAGACACACATGCACATACTCACAGATGGGGAAGTTATTCACAAACCAGTTGTAAGATATGAAATAGCACATTACAGTTAAACATCTGTCAAGGGGTCAACTAGGCCCAATGAATGTCCAGGTACAAGTGTAAGTAGCGTTGAGGCGGGAGCTACAGAGCATCTTCCAAAGCAAGAACCTAACAAAGCAAAATGCAACATTAAAAGCATTCAGGGAAGATGGAGTGGAGTCGGTTAGCAGAAGTGTGATTCCTGATGATCTGTTACTGTCTCTCCACTGGTTCCCTGACAGTAAGTGTACAGGCAGGAAGTGGGTTTGGCTTTGCTTGCATAGTTTAGGTTATGTCTATGTTCTTAATGGTATAGAAATTCAGAGCTTGACTTATGTTTACATATGAATGTGAGCCAGATGGGGGCCGGATGTTTTCCAGCTGAGCAGAAGCACAGTGGGCGCTCGGAAGGGTTTGCCCTGTAATCTCGTTTCTCCCAATGCAGGTGATTGATGGTGAGGTGTACCCCCCATCTGTGACGGAGGTGCCCGTCAGCATGAGCTACCCCTCGCATGTCCCAATGGAGCAGCGCTTGGCCATCGGCCAGGAGGTGTTCGGGCTGCTCCCCGGGCTGGGCCTCTATGCCACGCTATGGTTGCGTGAGCACAACCGGCTGTGCGACATTCTGAAGGCGGAACACCCCACCTGGGATGATGAACAGCTCTTCCAGACTGCCCGACTCATCATCATCGGTGAGTTATCCTCCTGCACGGAGGATGCCCTCCGACGTACTTTCAGTTTTACTTCCCCTCGGAGCTCTTTCAAGCACGCTCACTGCAAAAGCATCTGAGAAACTAATGTATAGTCAACTTGAATCTAGCTAGTGTGCGTGTGTGTGTGTCTTTTTTTTACTGAAAGCAAATGTCTTTCGGTTTGAAGGCGAAACCATACACATCGTAATCGAAGACTACGTCCAACACCTGAGTGGTTACCTGCTAAAGCTCAAGTTTGACCCATCCCTGCTGTTCGATGTCCAGTTCCAGTACCAGAACCGCATTGCTGTGGAATTTAACCAACTGTACCACTGGCATCCGTTGATGCCAGACAGTTTCAAGATAGACGATGAAGAAATCCCCTATGGCCAGTTCATCTTCAACACCTCCGTTCTGACCCACTACGGTGTGGAGAAGCTAACTGAAGCCTTCTCTAAGCAGATTGCTGGACAGGTATCATGCAATATCTGTTACGGGTGTAATGACGTCTGCATCCAGGCTCCTAAGTACTTGAACCATCGCAACCTAAGACACAAAAAATTCACTGAGGGCATTTCAACTGAATTCTGTCATAGGCACATATATATGTGGCGACAACCCGCCCTGTCCCTAGCTAGTCCCATAGCTTGTTCTGATGTTCAAATTACTGGAGGATAAAGACCAGATGGATTTTGTTTTTTGTGACATTTTATTGAAATTATTGAAATTTTCTTTATGCCTCCGTCAACTTGCTTTAAAAAAAAAAAAGAGTAAGTTGTCCATTAAGGGCAGCCATAGCAGCGCCTGGGGGGGTGGGGTTGGAGGCCTTGCCCAAGGACCCATAGGCATGCTGAGGCTGGGTTTGAACCCGTGACTTTTTGATCACAGGTGCGCAGGCTTAGCCCACTGAGCCACACAGTTGAGTTCAGTGCTGACCACAGTGACCCCTGCTGCTTGAACCCAGGTATAACAGGGTCAGCCCTGTTACCATACTGTGCCTTGTCTCAAGGACACATAATAATCGCGAATACAAAGAGCCTACAGGTTTTCACCATGCAGACTGCAATCCCTGTAGATACCAGAAGACTCGCTTTTTTTTTTAGCAAAGACGAATTGCACCATTTTTGCCTTTAACGGAAACGTTGATTGCTACTTCTACCTCTGAGGCTATCGGTTTTTGAATCTTTTGCAGCATTTGACTCTGTCCAAGATAAGCAGTTGAAATACGCACAGATGAATCTTTCACATTTTTTCAAATTTCTGAAACCCTCCTATCACGAGATATGAAAACAAGTTCTCTAACGATTAAATGGTGATAATGAGCGAAAATGAAATTCACTGTGAGTGAGTGTATAAATGTGATGCTTGTCATTATCTGCTATATCACAAATGCAAAGAAAGTAACACAGTACATGGGTGATAATGACCAACTACTATTTAGTTACAATTATTGTCTATTTTGTTAGCATCGTGTATTATTAAATGTATTCAAGCATTCTGCATATTTGCTGATTAAACGGGTAGCTAGATCCAGCCCTGCTTCAACCAATTTTTTAAGTCCCCCCCCTTTTTTACATATTTTGTTGTCCTCCCTGCAATTCAGAAAATAACACTGCTTTATAGTCCTACACTGGAGCTCTTGGTTTGTCCATTAACGACAACATTTTCTTCAGATAGGGGGCGGTCGCAACTTCCATCCAATAGTAACCAAGGTGGCATTGACTGTCATCAAGGAGTCCAGGCAACTGCGCCTTCAGCCGTTCAACCAGTACAGGAAGCGGTTCAACCTCCGGCCCTATTCATCTTTTATCGAGTTGACGGGTAAGATTGCAATTGATGGTCCCCTGCTGTTCATACAGTACAGGTGACACTGCTAGCTAGGCCTTCCTTTACAGAGACCACAGTTACAGGTCTCACTGACATTCAGAGGCTACGATGGTAATCACTGAATGTACTGTAACCCCCAAAAAATACATTAGTGTGTTGTATGGTTGCTGGAAATACTGGGGTGAGGTTTTGAAATGGCTAAGCTGACACACTTTGACAGGCACAATAGCATAGTTTTACACCATCATATCGATCATTTAAGCATCATTTTCTTTGACTGCCTAAGACTTTTGCACAGTACTGTATCTCCGGCCACTTCTTGGTGTACTCAGTGCCTGGTCTGTTCCACAGGCGAGGAGGAAATAGCAGCAGAGCTCCAGGAGCTGTATGGCGACATTGACGCCCTGGAGTACTATCCCGGCCTAATGCTGGAGAGCACGCGGCATGGAGCTATATTTGGAGAGAGCATGGTGGAGATGGGAGCGCCGTTCTCGCTCAAAGGGCTCCTGGGGAATCCCATTTGCTCCCCGGAGTACTGGAAACCCAGCACCTTCGGCGGACAGACCGGCTTCGACATAGTCAATTCCGCCTCCCTAAAGAAATTGGTGTGTCTGAACACCAAGTGGTGTCCACATGTGTCCTTCAGCGTTACGGAGATTCCCGCTGACCTACCCAGAGACCGCCACAAGCCGTCCACGGAACTGTAGCTGTCCGTTTTGCCACCGCCCGTTCTCACGTATCATACTCATCACCACAGTCATTCTCACCTATCATACGTATCCATTCCCACAAACGAACTGCAGCTGTATCTGACGCGTGAATCATAACCCTGACCTGCTTAGGCAGAGAGACATGACAGGCACACACAGACTGTCATCCGCTCCCAAAGACCATCTTCTTTGTGGGTTATTTTGCTGTGATGCTACGTAGGAACTCGGCAATGGGAAAAAAAATAATCAATGGGAATTTGTCATAAAGTGTGATGCGGGTGTGTAGCCTTAGTGATGTTTGTCATTTTGAAGGATAAATGTTTTTTAATAAAATTGAGACATTAATGTGGCACATGAATTGATTATTTTAATGCATAGACATGACAAACCTAGCGCTGATGGATGTTGGGGGGGGTGCTCCAATAAGTTATTACCTGCCTTGTTCTTGTTGGTTCTGGGATAGTCTCTGGTTGACTGTTCATGGATGGATGGATGAAGTATAGCAGAAGGTTAGCACCAAAATGACAGTAAAGTGGTTCTTGTCTTGAAATATATACCTTAGCAATAAGTCCCAGGGAACTGGCAGGTGAAACTCCAAGATAGATAAAAGAAATTAAGAATAACCATTTTTCCAGAGCACGGTCGCAGTAAGCCTACAGCCTGTCCACTCCTTGCAGGATGTATCACAAACACAAAGGCCAAGTGAAAGTTTCCAAGCCGCATAAACCACCTGTTTTTGAGCCATGCTGGAGGTTTGGGAAAGTGAGAAAAATGACAAGTATTATAACCTTAATGCACTGAGAACCTTTACATTAATGAGTCTCTAAAAGGCTTGGTTACTGTACAGTGATGTATCATAAAGCAGGCAAAAAGCCAAGTTATGTGTTCATCTCAGACTGGCTAAATTGACTTTTATTAATTGAAATGTTAGACTGAAAAGTATTTAATACACTTGAAGTATGTTTATTGGGCAAATCAGTCACTACTGAGATTCATACTTCTTTCCAACTAAATTTGCAATGTAGATGTACTGTTGGATTACAGAATTGTGAGGTTTCCTTATTCTGCTTTGGTATATATTTTTAACATACAAGCTATGCTGGATTCAATCCTGTTCTCCACAGCCTACGAGTGTATCATATGTCAAATATTCCAAAAGGTATCCAAAAGAACATCGGTAAATTCCTCTCGTGCTTTATGTTATCTGCAGAATATTATCCTTAGAGGTTCTTCTGTTTCCAAGTGTCTTTCCATTAATTATTCCTCTCTATTCAGACCCTCCAAAACCCCCCTGTAATCTAAACTCGGGGTTAGAGCTTCCAAACCCAGAGAAGACTATCCCTCCCCCAGACGTAGTAGTAACAGTCTGTACCAGTAACACTGGTGATTTGTGACTGCGAGGTCTGTTAGTATGCATGCGCCTTTGGTTGGAGTGTGAGTATTAACAGTCAGCTTTTTGGATACTTTTAACAGTAAAAGTCAAGGTGTGAAAGCGTCGCAAAAAGACGACCAGGATCACAGACAAAAACTGCTATTGCTACACTAATTAAAGGTTCTGCAGGTGGCGGAACAGCTACATCATTCGGGACGTCGTAGCATGCTAATGAAAGCAAAGCATTTAACATTCCATAGTTTGTATTTCAGATAAAACTAGAATCTCTATTAAACAGTATTAAGATATATTCTTAAGTATTTTCATAATACATAAAATATAATTATGTTTCTGCCAAGCATGTACTGTGGCCTTTGCTGTCAGGGATGTGCAGAGGCCTCTTCCTCATCTGTCTTCACGAAGGCTTGCCTTTGTTCACCTGTTATCTTCATTCTTGACGCAGTATCTTAATTCTTGCTCTTCTTTACAAACACAGTCAATGCTCTGCAGCCATGACAACAGGCAAGAAACAGATGAGCTAATAAAAAACAGAGTTCCAGAAACCGGCCTGCCAAACTACAGTTATTCAGTCGGTGTAACACTTCTCGTTTTGCATATTCATCTTCACACTTACCGCACTGCATGCTGGGAGTAACCCGGTCAGATTCTGGGCTGTCAGCCAGTCGAGAGCCTGGGGGAGGAGGCGGTGGCGTGGGGGCTGAGGGGTAGAAATGGACATCCACCGCAACTGTGGTGACGCCCACGGAGACGCAGTGGGAAAGTAGCAGGGGCCCAGAGGCGTGTGAAATGTTGACACTATGGCTGACTGGTGTGGTGAAAGCCTCGGAGGTCTGCAGGGTGAGAGATGTACGAAGCCCATCCTCCCGCGATGGCTTAGGGCTGGCGGGCAGGGGAAGGAGGGGGTCCGGGCACGGCCTCCAGTCCTCAGAGTCACCCAGCCGCATGCTGGGCTGGGGCGAGGGGGGGTGTTTCTCTCTTTCCGATTGGCACGTCATCTGATTCAGGAAGTTATGCAATTACTTTTCCCTCTGTCACAAAACCAATGAGTCAATTATGGAGAAATACCCCCCTTTAATAGCTTCATGGTGACAGTGTGCCCCTCCTACCGCCTCCCACACAAACCTGCGGCTCATTCCGATGTTCAGTGTCCAGCTGTGCTGGAATAGGGCAGTCGGAGGTCAGCTGGGTCTCGCCTGGAGACTCTGTCATCCCCGTTTTAGCGCTAGGTGTAGGCAGGGGGGCTCTTGTTCCACATGTGTCAGGGCTTTGCTCGATGACAGCAGCAAAATCATCATCTTCAAATGCCCTGTAGCACGACGGATGGATAAACAATGTGACCGGAGGGAGGAACCCGATTATACAAAACAAAATTAATTTTGTCAATTAATAGTATTTACAGCAACCTGTTCTCATATGTCCTTCTTATCTCCAGGCGGCCACCACGTCTGCAAGGGGCACCCATGCCCCTTTGAGCTGTGGGGGAATTTCTCACATAAGTCAGACATCTGAACTCTCGCTGTTGCCTATTTGTCTAGTTTTGTGGCACAGCAAATACGGCGAAAACCACAAGCCATGACCTCACCTCCACGTCCTGCAAGCGCGGGGTCATTCTTCTGGACCAGGGAGTAGAACGCCATGGTAATGAAGATGAAGGTGAGGGACACACCCACTCCAACCACTATGGGAATGTCATGCTTTTCGAGGGCAGGAAACCAAGACAGAGGGTGGTGCTGCTTCACGCTGTGGAGAAGGGAGGGTGGATGATACTGAGAGTCTGCACTGCTGCCAGAGCTCATTATCTGCGTCTTGATTTGACTGTGGCTGATTCTTCAGACCACAGTGCAGATTACGTGTCATTTAGTTCTGAGAATGCAGCATGTTTGCATGGTAAGTGTTATCTTTTAATTTCATTTGCATCATGACTTTGGCATCAAAAATTACACTGTAGCAATTATTCTGGGACACGTGTTATATTTAACACATTCTTAAATTTACATTTTAACACAATAAAACACACACATACTGTATATATACATGGTGCAAAACCACAATATCTGTAAAAGTGCTTTAGCTTAACTAATTCAAGACCTCTCCTACTTTCTGTCCAAATAGCTTTAAACATTTTCTTTAACTACTGAAAACTCTTGGATGCCTTACATCCTGTCAGCGAATCGTGGTTTTCCTTCCTGAGACCTCTCTCAGTAGGCACTCTCCATTTCAGAAATGCTCTGACAGTTGTCTGGCCATAATGATTTGGCCCTTGTCAAAAATCATTCCTTCTGCATACCACTGCAACTACCAAATGTTGGCACACCATCTTACATGCCCCAGATTTTTAAATGCACTGTTTTTTATGAGATTATTTGCATCACAATGAATTGTCTCCTCTGTGTACAACATAATGATGTTAATTATAACAGAATGTTTGTAATAAACTCTGTACTTAATGGTAAAATGAAAGACATTTAGGACCCAAAAAACATGTGCCTGTGTACAGGGGCACCTTAAGGTGGGGGAAAGTCAGGACGATTCCAATGGCCCCTGAGTGACAGGGGCCCTAGAAGATTTGAAAAATAACTGGATTGGTCTGGACTGGGGGGCCCAATATGATATGCCTTCATGGGGTCCAAAATCTCTATCAACGCGCCTGCCCATGTAAAGCTAACCTTGCAGTGTCATCACTGGTCCTCATGGGGCCTTGGGACGTATTCTTCCTTGGCCACTCTTCGAGTTCTGTATTGCTGGGCTTATCGGGTCTAGTAGGTGGGTTCCAGTCCTGCAGTTTGGGTACTGTGGAAATTATGTCATCTTTCCGGGATAGAACTGGGCGCATGGATGTGGTAAAAGGTTTGGTAGGCTGTGTTGGAGTTACAGGATGTGATGTGTGAGAGCCAGGGGCCAAAGAAAGGAGGTTAACATGTGGGATGTATAAGTAATCAGGTGATGCTTCAGGGGATTGAAACTGAAAGCTGGTGGGTGGAGAGTATAAGTCAGGTGGAGGAGTTTGATTCTCGGTTGAAAGGGATTGAAAGGTGGAGGGTGGAGAAAATAAGTCAGGGGAAGGAGTTTGATTCTCGGTTGAAAGGGATTGAAAGGTGGTGGGTGGAGAAAATAAGTCAGGGGAAGGAGTTTGATTCTCGGTTGAAAGGGATTGAAAGGTGGTGGGTGGAGAAAATAAGTCAGGGGAAGGAGTTTGATTCT
>JAODJX010000042.1:32553966-32567517 GCA_026776945.1 Isichthys henryi
GGAAACCGGAGTACCCGGAGGAAACCCCACGACGACATGGGGAGAACATGCAAACTCCACACACATGTAATCCAGGCAGAGACTTGAACCCAGGTCCCAGAGGTGTGAGGCAACAGTGCTAACCACTGCACCACCATGCCACCCCCCACTCCAGGACAAGTTCAATGAATTATGTTTACCCAAACAAAATATTGAAATAAGCACCTCACGGTCTGCTCCCGAAACTGTGAATAATTGTAAATTCAGTATACTGTATTTTCCAAACTGATACATTTTTGTATTTTTTTTTTACAGATCACATATCAAATGATTTTAACTAGAATAATCAGTCATTAAAATATTCAAAGTTAGTCGGCGCGTGAAGACAAATTGAGGCATTGCATAAACAGACCTTTATTCAAGTGAACGTTCCGTTTTGAAAGTGCAAGATGAAACACAAGACTCACTCTCATGTGCACGATCGCTCAAACTCGTTACTATGACGACACTGGAGGAAAAGCTGCAGTTGAGGACCAGCTGCGGTGCTCCGCTAGCAATAACCGCCATTTGGGCTCCTAACCAGTTCAGTTTAGCTTCTAAAGCTATTGTCTTTTTTACCATGCGATTATAAACTATAGTTCCCATTCACTTACTCCATTTATTACTTCATATACTTCTATAATTGTTTAGGAATTAGAAAATGGTTTATCTTTCCAAATATGTATGAGCAGATGGGCCAGGAACATATTTTGAGCCTGAAAGATCAATTGTGATTAAAATCCAGACCAGCCATGTTACCAGTATCACAGGTGATGAATAATTATAAGCACCTGTCTTCATTTGATGTCTTCTGCTTCCACAATGAAAAGGGGAATCTTTAGGATTAATATCAGTCTAATATCGCTCTCCTCCATTGGGTGGATACTGCAAGTACAGGTGCAGTTAAGAAGAACCATTTTCAGCCACTCAGATCACCAAGACTGCAGAGCCTAACCTTTCTTCATTTTAAATGTTGCACATTCTTTGATTCGTTGGTATAGTATTACTATTACACTAATTTCACAATATGCTACAGCCCTCTTGCCAAATTAAAGATTTATATAGGCCTATATTTAGGGTTAAGTGTAGTAATTGTTTCAACAATCCTCTTAAAGAAATGGCAAATTATATTTTATTTTCTATTAAACTGAGCATGCAATCATTCTAAAAATCATTTTGCATTCTTTTTAAATTAAAATGACTTGTCATGTGGGCCATGATCTAGAAGCATTTAAAACCATTTATTCAATTTGTTACAAACTAGTAGGATTTTGCAATATATTTTGGCTATCACATCATTAACAGAACTAGACAATCACTGTATTTAAAAGCCTTAACAAAAATACATTTTTTTGGAACACTGAAGTGCATCTTGTTTAAAGATACAAGAGGGGTATTTCATTAGAAAAACTCATTTTCCAACCTGACAACTCATCACCCTTGAGTATTATTCCCCCTGCAGTAAGTTCATGACATATCTTCAGAAAAACATCTACAAATATACAAATGTAAAAGGTCAAAATTCAAAATAGATCATCGAAATCAGCTTTTTTTTTTTTAATTATAATGTGCAGGGCAACAGTAAGCTTGATTCTTACAAGCCGCACCATACGCTTAGCGTAGCATTAGCATGGAATGCTCTTACAGGCATACTTCTATTGATAAGCTACATGTCAGCGTATTTCAGACGTGTAAACCGTCCTCAGTGAGTGATGTTACTGTTGTTGTTACTATTACTGCATTTTACCAGAATAAAACTTGAGTTCTGAATTATTTGGAATGTACGTGATGCTGTAGATGAGTGTTTATGAATGATCTTTGCCTGTGTCACATCAGGCATCACAGCAGGTGGGCCAAGCAGAGCGAGAAGAGGAGGAGGATGCCGTGGGCCCGTGGAGAGCACCTGGCCGCTCCGCGAAGCTCCTTCCCACAGAAGGCCCGCTCCAGCAGCTGGTAGGCGTCCGTTCTCTTGCCTGCGAGGGGTGACCAACCCCAGCCATGATCCATTAATTGGTATAAACCTCACGTACAAGGGTAGTAAATTCAGATGCTCCTCACTTTACGATGGTGCGATAGCAATCCACACTCAGTAGTCATCAGACTAAACTTTGGATTTTGATCTGCTCCCGGGCCAGCAGTTTGCCGTACGATACTTCCTACTGATGCCGGGCGATGGCAGCATCCACGCTCCCTCGCTCACAGTCTCTGTAGCAATTGCGAGCGTAAGCATCTCATAGTGTTTAACGACATATCGTATTCAGATTCGGCTTACGGTATTTTCAACTTACGAACATAACCCCATCGTAAGCTGAGCAGCATCCGGAAGTCCTTTTTTTATATCGGACCAATTCTTAGAGCAGTGTTTTTCAATCCAGTTCTCGGAGACTCCCAGACAATCCACATTTTTGCTCCCTCCCAGCCAAGAGCATAGGTTTTCTTTCAACGACGGTACAGACCAAATCAACCCGGAACTCCCCGCTCCCCTAAACACACATGGTACCCCCACAATATTGGTAGGGACACGTCTCTACCGTCCGTAACCAAATCTACGTCCTTGCTTCCAGCTCCCAACGTATCTGAACCAAACAATCAAGAACATTGGTGAAGGCGTGTTGTGAACTGGAAGGGAGCAAATATGTGGACGGTCTGGCGGTCCCCAAGGGCAGGGTTGAGAAACACTTGCCTGGAGGATTCGGGGTGTTTTCGTTTAATTCCCTGAACTCACCAAATTCAGACCAGTCATCCCAAAAGTGTGGCTCATTGCTGTCAAGATCAACCGTGGATTCTGTCAGAAACAGAGAGCTTCTGCTGAAAATTACAAATCGGAAGGATTTCATAAAAACACTGTTTAACGAAGACCGAACGGCACCACCTGGAAGGTTCTGTAATGCCGCGCTTTGGGAGAAACTCACCTTTGGAGTGGTCCCACAGCAGCTTTTGCAACTGGCGCAGTGCTACAGTCAGGCTTTCCAGCCGCTCCTGCAGATACGAGTTCTCCTCCCTCAGCGCGTGGATGGTGTCCTCAAGCTCAGCCGTGACTCCAGATTTGGGAGAGGTGGACACCACACAGAGCAACAGCAGCAGCTGAATCATCAGCATGACCTTCTCCTTCAAAGCCATGGTCTGCATAAAATATCTGACTAATTCAAGATCATAAAGTGTTTCCATATAAACTCGCAAATCCCACAGAAACCCATCCCAGCGATCACTGAGATCCAGAACTAACCATTAGCCATAAGCATTGACACATCGATGCTTTCTCTGTTATAGCCCAGAGCGGTCGGGATTTTTGTAGGGTACTTTCAGCAATCAATTCCTTTTCTGCCTCATAGATTGCACCTAGTTTGACTATCTGGGATTCCTGACTGGCTCCAGTGAGAGCACATTAGCAGGCACATTAATGACAGCAGCAATGCTAAATATGGGGGAATTTCCTCATAGGGGTGGAAAACGGTTCAGCGGGTTCGGGACATTCAGAATGTCACAGGTTTGAATCATTAATTACGTCACTGTCAGGCCCTTAAGCGAAGCCATTAACTGCTCCAGGGATGCTAGCTGACCCCAAGTTTTCCCTCAGTAAAATAATGTTCTCTATACAGATTCCAGAATCGAGCATGACTAAGGCTGTCAATTTCTAATAACATTTTGAAACAGGTTTCAGCAAGAATACATTCACACTTTGCAGAAGTCTGGTATAACATCTTCACTCCTAACCACTACTAGAATTTTTCTAAGCTAACTGAAAAATCTTCAAAATAGCTAGCAAACATCTGTGGTTGGCTACAGAAATCAGGATTTCCTGTAGGGAATTATTCAACGCTTTACTGCAATCAAGGATTCAAATTCGACGTATACTCAATGCGGTTGTTTGCCCCCTCAGATCTTTATAATCTACAGTACAGAAAACTGCGCAGAGACTGGAAAAAAAGAAATGTACTCTAGCCTTATACGCCTAGACAATAAAGACAATCGAGTTTTGAAAAAATAAAAATAGGACCACAGTGCATGTGTGTTAACCCAAACTTTATTGTTACTATTCCTGTGAAACTCAGGCAGACTTGGTGGCCCTGGAACGCTTCTTCTTTACGACCACGGGCTTCTGGCTCTTCAGGATGGCACTCGCACGACGCAGGGCAGCCTGTGGGTCCCAGAACACAGTCAATACCTGGTTCTTCCACCATAATGCAACTCAACCCCATCAGAGCCCAGGAAAAACTTAATACAAGAGTAAGAAAAAGGAAAAGTAACAGAGTCTAGCTGACTATGGTTGGACTAAGGCAAGATATTTAAAAAAAAATAAAAATAAAATTATAGACAGACAGACAGGATGCTACTGAATATAAAAAGTGACTATAGCAGAGAAGGAAACAATAGCCAACTCATGAAGACATGGCCTAAAATTGTTGTCCTGCATGAAATGGTTCTTCTCCTCCGTGACCCCAGGTGATCAAACACCACGTACCATGCGCAGGTCCCTCCTGTAACGGTTCTTGCGGATGATGTGCCGCAGGCTGCTGAGGGTGGCACGGGAGTTCTTGTTAATGGTGATTCTCTCGTAGGAAGAGACTGGCTTGCGCTGGCCTGAGGAACGAGGTTGCAGAGAAAAGCTGCTCAATGCCGACTGCTTTGTTTTTGGTCCGTCCCCCCGTCCCCCATTTGTGATTATGGTTACAGGAATATGTATATTTTCTATAACTAATTATTTTAAAATACACCAGTAAATGCTATCAATTTCCGTGGCTCAGTCAGTGACAATACATCCGTGTCTTAATACGCACGTAAGTTTTGCACAGATACATGAACTAAAAGCCTACAAGTTCCTAAGCCGAACCTGGGTAACTGGTAGCATCTAAATACAGAGGAAATGCAACTTTGCGGATGCAGATATGGATAATTATCTTCCCCTTTAACCTGAGACTTAGCAAAAGTGCAAACCCCATATACCCAGATGGCACCACGGCAAAGAGGCACTGCTGCATCATCATGCCACACCAGATCTGCAGCAGGACAAAACCTCAGTACCTGCACGTTTCTTGAGAACAACAACAACTCCCTTCCCATCAGCAGCAGGCTCCACTCCTACGGTCTTCCTGTGCACGAGTCCATTGAAACGGAAGGAGTTTCTTGCCTTCAGGTTGTTGGGTTCCTATTAAAGAAAAGGAAAATACAGTTTATGAATACAAGTAAAAAAACTCTCCATTCATGATTTAAAAAAAAAAAAAAAAAAGCTCAGGATGACATTTAAGATTAAAGCTCTGAACATCAGGTACCCATCCATAAGCTGGGTGACACCCTGTTAGGACTCGTGGTCTCCAGCTCGGGAATGTCGGCGACAGCATGCCCGTGACTTACCGTGCTGTAGGTCTGCCCATTCCTCTTGATGAGGAAGCTGGAGCAGTTCCTGATCACCATCCACTGCAGCTGAGAAGACATTTTTGCACCCCTGAAACACAATGCGAAAGATGCACTAATTATTTCAAAGCACATAACTACCTTAAAATAAAACTGCATCTCTATTAGAATATTAAAACCTACTTCGGTCTATTTAAGCACTATAATGAACATGTTTTCGAGGTTCAGTCATTACACTGCAACTTTTAGCTAAATTAAATTATTGTCAACACTTTGTGCTCTCAAAAATTTAGAAATATGGAATGTCTTAAAGAAAACAGCTCGATAAAATGAAGCGGAAGCAAATACTGAATAACCATGCCCGGTTATGACAAGTTACTTGGAACAGCCTCAATACTTGGACAAGCTATGGCTAATTATTTTAATATCAAATTGCATTCATCGCTCCTTTATAAAAAAAAAAAACAACCACCAACACTAGCGCAACAAACAACAAAAACGAGATACTATATTACAAACGATACGGTGGTTCGGCAGTTATCAGACATACTATATGGAAGAGGCCTAGCAAACAGGCCAGAAACACATGTCACCACTCTCCTAACTTCATTTCACCACCTTAACAAAATATTTAAATTAACAAGATGATTAGCGATAATAAAATAGATAAAATAGAACATTTACACGGTAGATCAAACTTTATTCAACGTTTGCGAAATTAGTATTTTAAATAAATCTGTACGGTACAAAACACGCCGTACTTCACCTTTCAGTGGTGGAAAAGAGAAAGAAGGAACGCGCCTGCTCCGCATCACCTTCTCTTGAGATCCCTCCGCGGTGCCAGGTTTGTTAGCTGCTTTTATGTCCTCATTTTTGTGAAACTATGCACATGTAGTTCCTTATGTAATAGTAAATTAAATAAATATACAGAAAACTATTGTTTTTTTAAATCTTTATTTTTTTATCTCAATAAAGAAAAAAAAGTCGCGTCGGATGAACATCATTGAAAGAAAGTACGTTCTGCAGCTATGTGAATCGTCATTTCTTTGTGACCACGACGTCATCAAAATGCGTACCGCTTATTTCTCAAGTTTATTTTTAACCACCAGACATAATCGAAAACAATTGGTACATGTTTTAGTTAAAAAAAAAACTGGGGGAATAGTTTATTTCTGATGGGGATAGATAGTCAGTGAATATATTTGGTATAATCGGTTAGTTGATTGTTTAGTAGACACATTCAAAATAATTCTACCCATATGTTTTTTGCCTCTGCATTTTTACCCATATAATTAAAACTAAATTTTTATCAGCTATATTTATAGCTGTAATATGCTATATGTAAAATAATTACAATCAGTAGTTTTACGTAAAACATTAAGTTCAAGTTGCAATAAATTAAACTCAAATTATAGTTCTAAAAATTCTGTTTTGAGTTAAAAAGTAAATGACAAGCAGTCTCACTGTGTGCTTTTTAATTAGTAACGCCTTTGCATTAACATAAAACGACAAACGCGTTTGGTAAAAAAAAAATGCTTAAAAAGAAAACGTGTTGAAGATATGTGCAGATATGTTAAACACGGGTTGTCACTGGACTTCTATGAAACCAATAAGTTTGCGACATTGTTACAGAACTAAGCAAGTGTCCCAAGACGTTCTGTGATCACCATATTTGATCAGCTATGTTATTTACTCTTCATATAGCATGATTGATCATATATTACTTTTAACACGGATTGCAAGAATCATAATCACCCTGAAACCCAGATGATCTTTGGAATTCAGGCAGTGTAACAAACGGCACCTTTTTAAGAGAACTTGTACATGGTCGCAGGCAAGATGTTCTTGCAAATGGAACATTGGCTACTGAGATAGTGTGTGTTAGCAATTTTACTGATTCGTGAGAATATAAGAAATACTTCACCAGTTCGAGTCAAGAAGACTGTTACTAGGTAACAGGAAACAGGAAGTGTTTAAGAAACAGCTTCCGGGTGGCCGATAGGGGGCAGAGGTGACCAGTCCTTAATTTTAAGATGGCGACACACATGGCAAGGTTCAGAACCTGGAGCCAAGTTAGAAGGTAATTTTATTATTTGCAAACGTAATGTGTGTAAAAATTCCTCAGAATTAATTTGTGTATAGTCAAATCTATCTGCTCTATTATCACATGCCGTTGAAATGGGATAGCGTAATTGTAAACATATTGCGTAACTATTTTTGATATTTTTGATTTTTTTGTCACGAAAAATACCCGCAATTTCAAGAATTATAACTAGATATTCCATTAGTAAGTTTGTCGCATGCACTACGCATCAAAGTTGTACCCCGTGTAATATAAAGCGCAATTCATACTATCATAATCTGACACCTCTGAGATTTAAATATTGAAATGAGCACCTATAGTCACGTCAATGCTTCTGACCAGTTTGGCAGTGGATTGGATATGTTGGGTTTAGAAAACTATGTATTTGTTACGTTCTTTTTAATTATATTGGACCGGTTTTGAATTCGTTTGTTCCTGTGAAGGTTCGGAATCGCAGCCTACAGGCGGTACAGCAGTAGCACCGGCTACCCTAATGTGTCCCTGTCTGCACCGCTGCCCGGAATTCCCAAGCCGGTGTTCGCGTCAGCAGACGGACACGAAAAATATGAGACTAAAATCACTACACTGGAAAACGGCCTTAAAGTCGCCTCGCAGAACAAGTTCGGTCAGTTCTGCACAGTAGGAAGTAAGTGGAGTATGTCGGAATGTTTCCCAGTTGTAATAAACTACTTCAGTGTAGCTGAATAATTGATTTTTTTAAATAATCCATTATATGTATTCTTTTATTCGGTCCTTATTTTTTTCTGCTTGAATGCTTTCAGTTTTGATCAATTCAGGCTCGAGACATGAAGCAAAGTATCCAAGTGGAATTGCACACTTCCTGGAGAAACTTGCTTTTTCTGTAAGTATGTCAGTGGTAATTTGTGACTGTGCCATATGGTGCTGGAAGAATATTACTGGTCCTTTATTGTCAAGCAGTCCAGTGATGCTGTGCCCTTTGCATAGTCTACAGCCCAGTATGGCAGCAAAGATGAAATTCTCCTCACTCTAGAAAAACATGGAGGAATCTGTGACTGTCAGGCATCCAGGTATTTCCTGCATTTCAGTCAAATTGGTTTCAGTCACACTGGGTCGGACAGCTTTGAGGGCGTTTCGGTCTTGCTTGCAGAGACACCACCATGTACGCGGTTTCTGCTGAAGTCAAGGGCCTGGACACGGTGGTCAGCCTGCTATCAGATGCTGTCCTGCAGCCCCGTCTCCTGGGTGAGTTCCACGTCACTGCAGCCACTGACCACTCTCTTCTGCTGTACTGTCCTGTGCGTGTGCTGATGTCCTGCGTTGGTGCTGCAGAGGAGGAGATCGAGATGACCCGGACGGCCGTGCGATTCGAGCTGGAAGATCTTAACATGAGGCCAGACCCTGAACCCTTGCTGACAGAGATGATCCATGCGGTGAGTCATTGCTGGCAGTCAAGGTCTTCGCTGCTTCCAGTCGCATCTTTGGTGAACTTGGTCTCGTCGGTTTTGGCCAATCCTAAATAACTTAGCCTATTTAATCAAGTGTTTTGGAACAGTAGCAATATATTGATCGTCTTACAACATTGGCATTTCTCAGTTTGTATTTCACAAGGCAGTATTGTATTGTTTTTAATGCATATTTGACGGTTGTGGGTGACATTGTGGTTATCACTGTTCCTACACACGTCTGAGGTCCAGGGTTCGAGTATCTGCCGGCTCACATGTGTGGTGTTTGTCTGTTCTCCCCTTGTCATAGTGGGGGTTTCTCTGGGTTTTCTGGTATACGCCCAGAGTCTAAAAATATCTTAGTTAAGTGGAGTCACCAAATAATCTGTTGCTGTGAATGATTCGTCTCTGTGTGTGTGTGTGTGTGTGTGTGTGTGCGTGAGCGTCACCTGCAATGGGTTGGTGCCCCGTCCCGGGTTGTTTTCAGCCTTGTACCCATAGCTTCCGGGATAGATTTCAGACCTTTGCCACCCTTTGTAGGAGAAGTGGATATTGATGGATTTGATCCTTGTAAAGAGTAGTACCATACAATACAGATAGACAGATAGCCGTTATTGTCCTATAAGGATATTTGTCTTCACGGTCTGTTCCAATACAAACACAAGGACAATATTTTGGATGGCATAAAAAAACCATTGCAACTCACTGTGCATGGGAAAAAAATGCTCTTAAATTGGATTTTAACCCAAATTATATTATGCATAAATATTGGGGGGGAATATGGTTACAGCATTCATGGATTGGCCTGGAACCAGAGCAGAGCAACATAGGGCCCAAGGCGGGAAGGTGCCCCAGGGGGGAATGGTGCTCCATCGCAGGACATTCACACCCAGATATAAAAAGCCAGTTTTGTCAGTACTACTGCCCTCTTGTGGTCGGCCCAGGCGGCATTTCGTGGGAACACTGTGGGCCTCCCACGCTTCTGTCCTGCCGAGAACCTGGAGAAGATCGACCGGGACCTGCTGACAACGTACCTGCGCAGATACTACTGCCCGGAGCGCATGGTCCTGGCCGGGGTGGGCATCGAGCACGAGCAGCTGGTCGCCTGCGCCAAGAAGTACCTGCTGGGCATGATGCCAGTGTGGGGAGCGGGCACACCAGAGAAAGTGGACTGCTCTGTGGCTCAGTACACGGGTGGCATCGTGAAGGTGGGTCAGCCCAAGCTGCACTCTGTACCGCATTGTACCATAATGTTCTTGTACAGATCAACGGCTGTTCCTTAACTGCCAGTCTTTGGTTGCACTTTTCAGACCGAGAAGGATATGTCGGACGTGAGCCTGGGCCCAACGCCCATCCCGGAGCTCACGCACATCATGATCGGCCTAGAGAGCTGCTCCTTCCTGGTGAGTGTGCATTTCTGGGTCCGCCCTGTGTACCAACTGCTCGTCCTTCTTCCTGAATTGAGGTCCTTCCCCCCCCCCCCTTTCTGACACATGCGGCAGGAGGACGACTTCATCCCCTTCGCGGTCCTCAACATGATGATGGGTGGAGGCGGCTCCTTCTCGGCCGGCGGTCCCGGAAAGGGCATGTTCACTCGCCTCTACCTCAACGTCCTCAACAGGTAGGCTGTCCTCCTCTGCAGAAGATTGGGGGCCATATCCAGGTGTTTTTTTTTTTTTTTGTCTTTTAAATGTCTCTTATTTTAATGTATCGTTTTAAAGCACTTTGTCATGTGTCAGAATTATGTTGTATAAATAAACTAGCCTTGCCTACCCAAAAAACCTTTGAAAGTGATGTCACTTGCCCTTAAACAGTGGGTGGGCTGGGTTATTGGTCATAGAGTGGTCATTTGAGGGTGGATGGATGGATGGATGGATGGATAGACATGAGTCTTGTAATCGAATCATTCTTTACAGACATCACTGGATGTACAACGCCACGTCCTACCATCACAGCTACGAGGACAGCGGCCTGCTTTGCATCCATGCCAGTGCAGACCCCAGACAGGTGGGATATGGGTGGGGCAAGGAGATGCCTAAAGATATGATGGTTTAGAGTCATGATTCAGGTCTAAGTGGCAAATAAGCTGAAGTAGACGGCCAGCTTCTGTAATGGGCATTTGGAATTGCTTTCTATGTAAATTTTAATTATTATGATGTAACCTGTGCTTGTGTATATTTTATGTAGTTAACGTGCCAACATCTTTATACTGAAGTGCTTAATGCGTTTGATTGTTAAACAATAATAATAATAATAATAATAATAATAAAGCTTTATCATAGCTCTTCATTATTATGGTTTTCTCCCCTAAGGTACGAGAAATGGTGGAGATCATAACCCGGGAGTTCATTCAGATGTCCAGTGTGGCAGGCGAGGTAAGGCTGCTGGCACATGCCTGACTGGACTGTGAGAGGGGCGGGGCCTGACCCGTGGGCGGGGCCTGACCTGTGGGCTTTTTGTGCCCAGATGGAGCTGGAGCGGGCAAAAACGCAGCTGAAGTCCATGCTGATGATGAACCTGGAGTCGCGGCCTGTCATCTTCGAGGACGTGGGCCGGCAGGTCCTCGCCACAGGCCAGCGGAAGCTGCCGCATGAGCTGTGCCAGCTGATCAGTGAGTGAATGTCATGTGACCGAGCTCTGCTATGCATTCGGGTGTCCAGGGGTGCAGAGAAACATCTGTGGGCTTCTACGGGGAATCGACACCCTGAGAAAAAAATTTGCCAGACAAGTCAACACCTTAACAATGTCTTAACATTTTATTTAGCTGATTATCATACACTACATAGCTGTAACAAGCAATGGCCTCTCTTTGAAGCAGAAATATCTTTGATCTTTGAGTCAGATGATCGCATTCCTTTAGCAAGCAAATACCCAGAATGTTTACAGTTAGTATTTAGCAGTAAACCTCTGTTCTGTTAGGGGAATGGGACCACCTGCTGGTAAGCAGTAGTACAGTATATTTACTTAATGGTTATTACGCACGTCATTAAATTATAGTCGTGGCCAAAGGTTTTGAGAATGACACAAGTATTGATTTGCACAAAGACTGCGGCCTCAGTTTTTATGATGGCAGTTTTTTTATATGCTCCAGAACATCATGAACAGTGATCAGATGAATTACAATTATTCATAAGTCCCTCTGTTAACCATGAAAATGAACTTGATCCCAAAAAGCCCATTTCCACTGCATTTCAGCCCTGCCACAAAAGGACCTGCTTACATCATTTCAGTGATTCTCTCATTAACACAGGTGAGAGTGTTGATGAGGACAAGGCTGGAAATCACTGTCATGCTGACTGAGTTAGAATAGCAGACTGGATGCTTTAAAAGGAGGACGGTACTTGAAATCATTGTTCTTCCTCTGCTAACCATGGTCACCTGCAAAGAAACGCATGCAGCTGTCATTAATTGCACAAAATGGGCCTCACAGGCAAGGATATTGCTGCTAGTAAGATTGCACCTAAATCAACCATTTATTGGGTCATCAATACTTCGAGAGAGCTGTCACTTCAATTGTTGTGAAGAAGGCTTCAGGGTGCCAAAGTATGTCCAGCAAGTGCCAGGACCGTCTCATAAAGTTGATTCAGCCGCTGGATCGGGGCACCAGAGCTTGCTCAGGAATGGCAACAGACAGGTGTGAGTGCATCTGCATGCACAGACTTGGAGGATGGCCTGGTGTCAAGAAGGGCAGCAAAGAAGCCGCTTCTCTCAAAATAGACCATCAGGGACAGACTGATATCCTGTTAAAGGGACAGGGACTGGACTGCTGAGGACTGGGGTAAAGTCGTTTTCTCTGATGAATCCCCTTTCCGATTGTTTGGGGCATCTGGGAAAAAGATTGTCCAGAGAAAAGGTGGGCGCTACCATCAGTCCTGTGTCATGCAAACAGTAAAGCATCCTGAGACCATTCATGAGTGGGGTTGCTTCTCAGCCAAAGGAGTGAGCGCTCACAACATCTGTCTAAGAGCACAGCCATGAATAAAGAATGGTACCAAAACATCCTCCGAGAACAACTTCTTCTGACCATCCAAGAACGGTTTGTTAATGAACCATGCCTTTTCCAGCATGATGGAGCACTGTACCATAAGGCAGAAGGGATACCTAACGGCTCAGGGAACAAAACATTGATATTTTGGGTCCAGGCCCAGGAAACTCCCCAGACCTTAATCCCATTGTGAACTTGTGGTCAATCCTCAACAGGTGGATGGACAAACAAACCCACAAATTTTCAAAACTTTTGGCTACGACTGTATAATGACATTGTACAGATTCCCTCTCTCCCCCTATTTTTCTTTTTTCCTCCCTCCTTTCTACTCCTGTCCCCCCTCTTTCCTCTCTCTGTCCCTGACACCGCTCTCCTTTCTCACCCGTGTGTAGGCAGCGTCACGGCTGCGGACATCAAGAGGGTGACCTCCCGGATGCTCCGGAGCAAGCCCGCGGTGGCCGCGCTCGGGGACCTGTCAGAGCTGCCCTCCTATGAACACATCCAAGCCGCGCTTTCCAGCAAGGACGGGCGACTGCCGCGTACTTACCGCCTCTTCCGATAATCACTGGGACTGATTGGCGGGGGGGGGGGGGGTTGTGCACACACCATTCTTGGTCCCCGGGGGCAGAGTAGGAGCGCAGGGTGAAACCGGGCGTGGTGAGCTTTGTGAGGGACAGGGGAGGAAAACA
>JAODJX010000042.1:32602710-32615449 GCA_026776945.1 Isichthys henryi
GTGTGAGTGTGCCCTGCGATGGGCTGGCCCCCCATCCTGGGTTGTTCCCTGCCTGGTGCCCATTGCTTCCGGGATAGACTCCCGACCCCCTGCGACCCAGTAGGATAAGCGGTTTGGAAAATGGATGGATGGATGGATGGATTTGACAGGAAGAGGAGGTTGGTAAGGTCACATGTAACGTCATCTTGAAGCTCTAAGTGTCCTCTTTAAGAAACAACAGGCATTTATAGAGCGGCATGTGCAGTATGAGAGATATGGGCAAAAACGTAACGTCCTCTACAGGGGACAGAGATGAATTGCTGGACCTCAAGAGGCTACATAAGCAGTGTTGCCTCACATTAACTTTCTTGTGTGGAGTTCAGGTTTGTTTTTCCTAGTTAGGTGATCAGGTTTTTCTAAATGGACTGACTTTCTGTCCAGAGTGTACCCCCGCCTTGTGCCCTATGCTGCCAGGGGTAGGCTCCACGACCCCCCATCCACAAAACTCTGAAGTGCATTAACATTAAAGCAAAAAAAAAAGTGCTGTTATGAATTCTAAAACCAACAGAACATCCAACTACTAATAAATGTCAGGATAGACAGCAGGCAGGACGTAATTCCCTTCCAGTAATGGGTGATTTTCGTTAGGGTTGTATTGTAAATAAATACCAGTACAACACTTTTGAGTGATAAAAGAAATGCAAATTTAAGGCAAATAAACCACAGGCTGAAAAGGTTAATGGCATTCTGGAATTTGAGAGGTGCAATAAACACACTTGTTGCTTTCAAACAATGAAATAATAACCTACTTCCCTAGGAAAACTTCAGTTAGTTTTTTTTTTAATGTGTCGGGTAATTTGCTTGCATGACCCTGGTACTTCAGGTGCAGGATCTCTCGGTCTTGAGAGACTGGGAGGAATCAGTCACCAACAGTCATGCTTTTCTGCTTTCTTCTCCAAATATGAGCAAAACATCAGGGAAAGTGAGTCCCACATCCTGACAGCACTGTGTAGCACCTTTCGGACTACAAAGGCCCACGAAGAGTTTAAAGTCTCCATGTGGATGTGAGAAGAGAAACAAGTGCATGGTAATATCCAGGCAAGTTCTCAGGGATGATTGAGGTAGACTACAGGTACCACAGAACACTCACTTGACAGCATCACCCACATAACCTCCTGTACTTATGAAGAGAAAGACTTTTCAATCCAGAAGATGTTTCTCCACTCAAATTCTGAATAGCATTGAAAATCCATGCAAAATGTCAAAATGCTTCATCTCTGCAGTCTGCAATCCTTTTTAACAAGCTATATAATTCACGTAATGAAAGTCCACTGTTTTTATCTGATAGAATTTGTATTGTGACCCATGAAATTAACATTACAGTAGTTAATCATTTCAGCTCTTCTGAAAGTCACCACTAGCAAACTCTCCAATCTGCTCTCCTGATTATAATAGAAAATATATCTATATATAAATCCAGTCTGTCTTAGGCTTTCTCGTTCTCCTTTGGCCTTTGTACGACAGCAGAAAAATGGCATATCTGACTGTAAATTGAGTTGATTTAGGTCTTGCTTGCAGTGACTGTTTGAAGGCTTTTTGTTATCATTACAGCAGAGGGAAGAGGGAAAAGCTCATTAAAAAAAAAAAAAAAACTACATTGCTGACTACCTCAGCATCTGTGTATGTGGGAGCTTACCCACAATGCCGCAGCAGATGCTTATTCTCCAGACGGCCCCTTTGTTTCCCTTCCTGTCTCTCTCACGGTTCGGTTTACGGCTGCCCTGTGTCGACCGCGGTTCCCACTGCGGGTAGACTGTGAGACAGCGGGCCTCCGACTGAGACGGTTAACAGCACACTCCGTCAGGCCCAAGTCAGACCACGACCTGACACTTGAGCCGTCTGTGAACAGATTTGGTTTCGTCTGAATACTTTAAATAGCTGTTTGCTTGTTTGTGTAAACTGTGGGGACATGAGAAAATCCAGAAAAACAAAGAGAGCAAAGGCAAGGAACAAAGTGCTTTATAGGACAGATTAGACGGCCTTATGCCCTGATGGAGAAATAATTACTACTGTTTTCTATTGTTTGTTTCCCTTATGCCACTTTTCTTTGTATGCTTATTCTATTAAAGTAAGGTAAAACTAAAGTATTGCTGTTTGAAGGTAATAGGAAAGAGTATTAACTATTTTCCCATAAAGCCTCTGTAGCTCAATCAAACTGAATCTGACTTTCCATGTATCCTATGCAAAGGGCCCCTGGTGCCCCAAGCATCATGGGCAGGGTTGCCAAATTTGGCCAGCTGGCTGGAGTGAAATTTTCAAGTCAAGACCAGTCTGCACACACATTTTCATGTATGTAACAGTTTTATTACCATGTAAATAGCCTGTAGGGTCTGCAAACTACCCCAATGCTTTTGATGTAGCTAATTTTAGGTTTATAATGTAATAATATATATCTGCCGTAAGATTTCTTACATGAGCGTGTGAGTTTCACTACAGATGTGTGAGAGTAGGCAACCCTGCACGGGCCACAGGGACCAGAAGTGTGAACAGTGACAAGCAGTTTGTGCATGGTAGATGTCGTTATGGTGCATTTGATCACGAGCACAAAGCCGCGTCGTCGTCTGAGTGCTCGCTCCAAGCTCGGACAGCCGGCTCATCGTTATCTGTTAATGCTGCAGTTTAACAGCCTCCTTTTGGCCGCTTAAGAACTTTATTCTGCATTGAAGCTGCAAAGTGCCTGCAGGGCGAGGGCCAGACGATCGTAGCAGAGACTGAAGGAGGCGTGCAGCGAGAGACAGCACAGGCTGCAGAGGGAATCCCTGGATCTCATCCAGAACGAGCAGCCGAACTGTACCCCACTCGCCTCTGCCTGTGGTCCCCGGGGGGGGGGTTCGTGTGTGGGAATAGGCCACTTTGTTCCCAAACCTGCTCATCCTGCACCCCCTTCTGTAGCCCAACCTGTGGCTGAACCCTCGGTTCTTGACAGAATGTGAGAAGGTTAATCCTAAAGACGTGAAAGTGCAGCTTTGTCCCACTAGGAAGGGCTTATGCGAGAGCTAGACAAAATCACTCCAAATGTGACTCGTCTCTGTGTGCACAGGAACAAAAACACCGTGGAAGCTCTTATATTAGCTGGCATCTGTTTATCTGGCAACGTAGCCCTGTGCCGTAATGAAAGTTACACTCAGTGTGTGAGTGGCAGTTAGCTATGTCAGCATAGCGTTTGATGTTGACTAAAGACATGCTAGGGCTACTGAGATCATTTGAACTGATAATTTTTCCCTCTGTCTACAGGTTTTAAACTAGTATGTCGCTGGTATGATATGCACAATGGTACCATAAGCCTGCGTGATACACATTTCAAGAAGAGGAGAAGCAGACTATCACTCTGACTTTAAGACTCACTAAATGTTATTTTACTGTGTTTAATTCTTATTAAAATCAGCATAGGCAAGGCGTGTTTATTTACATAGCACTTATATATTATTTATATAGCACATTATCATACACAGAGGTCATTCAATGTGCTTTACAGAAATAAAAGAAAAAATTAAATAAAAAATAAGACAAGAAAATACATAGCAGTGCAGAAGAGAACATAATTAACAGGAGTGTTACGATAAAAAATATATAACAGTAAATTCAAGGTGCAAATACTATCTGAATAAGAGAGCAAATAGCACTCACAGGAACCTTAAGTTTCGCTTCCAGCCAGACTTAAAGCCTGGTGTGATGCACATGCAGGGCTGTCCCACCCCACCCCAGCCCAGCGCGGTCCGCTTCGCGTTGGCATCTTCCCCTCATGAACATGGGGGTTTCCTCCAGGTCCTCTGGTTTCTTCCCTCAGCCCAAAGGCATGCAGTGTGGATGGCTTGTCTTCAAAACTGCCCTTTGTGTGTGGCCTGGACTGGCATCCTGTCCAGGGTGTACAGTGTCTTGTGCCCTAAGCTGACAGTGAAACGTTTCAGGCTCCTTCTGATCCGGCACTAGATAGGTGGCTGTCAAAATTAGTTCTAAGTTCCTTTATAAGTTCCTCTAAGTTCCTGCATAGAACATCGGCCAGATAGTGGTATATTAATGATATATTCCTGTTTTTTTCTGCATATATTAGAGTGACTCTTGAGTGATTCTGTACAAAGCGGTGTTGAGTTTAACTTACTATGATTTCTGCAGTGTATTTCTGTTCATGGGGTTTCCTCCAGGTACTCTGGATTTCCCCCACAGTCCAAAAAATAGCTGAGGTTAACTGGACTTGTCAAATTTTCCCTAGGTGTGAGTGAATGGAGTATGAGTGTGCCCTGGGGGGGGTTGGTGCCTGCCTTGTACCCATAGACCTCAGCATAGGTTCTGGACCCCCCACAACCCTGAATGGGATAAGTGGTTACAGAAAATGGATGGGTGGAAACAGGAATGTTCTTAAAGCTAACATTTCTATAGGGTTTGTAAAAGACACAATGAAACACAAATGCTATGGCATTAAACATTGTTTTTCAACAGAGGACAAAAAAAATAGCACCACTGAAAATCTCTAGCTGCAGTCTAAATAAAATCATAGTCAAACTGCATCTGTGGTTTGATAAACACTATTTTGCTGAACTCCTGCTTTTAGCTGAAACTACTGCATGTGAGAAACATAGCCACATTACCGCTGACTGGATCTGAGTAAGGAGAGATAGACACAGTTAATGTGCCTAAGTGGAGCAGTTGGGGGTTTGGAGGTGGAGATGGCCGTGATGCTGGGACAGGGAAAGATGGAGGGTAATGGGGGGGGGGGGTCACTGTATAAAATTTATAGGTCACATAAATGCTCACAAAGCTCCCCAGAAACAAAAGAAGGAAATAAGTATGTGCGACTGGCCCCAAGGGACTTCCTGTTTGTAGTACAGCAACTAATCTGAGAAACTGGCTTGCGGTTCAGCCCCCCCTCCCCCAGGGCAGGATGGTGGCAGTGTGCGCCAGACAGCCCACTGGTTTTCTGCAGCAGGGTTTTCACAATGCATGGAAGTAGCTGGTGTTTGGCTTTGTAGTTGTGTTCCCCTCTTGACCTGGGGGGGAGGGGGGGGCTGTTCCACAAAGCAAGATTTTTCATTAGCCAAATGTAAGGATTGTCCAATAGGAATTGCCACCTACCTGTCCCCCTATTTAAGTTATCCAGCTAACTGGGAAAGTCTGGGGAGCACTTAATCTCATAATTATTAGGTGCCTTTAAGTCAAGGCTGCCCATCCCTGCTCCTGGAGACCTACCACCCTGCAGATCTTAGGTGCCGCCCTAATTTAATACACCTGACACAGAAAATCAAGCATTTCAGTAACATATCAGTGTTAGAGCCAGCTATGATTAAGCTAAGCTGGCTCTGTTACTCAGATATGTGTGCGTATATACTCATTTGTGTAATTAGAATGTTTTTAAAGCTTACATTTATTTGTCTCACGCTTTTATTCAAAGTTACTTATGTGCATGCTTCATGGGATTTTAACCCACAACCTTTGCAGTGTTGGCTACAGGAATTACACTCCTGTCTAGATCTGAAGGCTTCCTTTAGAGAGTGTTTTATATTTACAATTATTCATTTAGCAAGTGGTTGCGCAAAGTAGCTTACAGGTTAACAGCATGCAGGTACTGTACATGCCCTAAAATAAAATTTCAAAGTAATAAACACATAAACATGGAAAATACAATTACACAACACAGCCAAACAAAGGACAATTGTTAGGTACTAACATTCTACAAATTCCTATCCTAGCTCAGTAATACTTACTGTCAGCTTCAGAAGGTCACACAATATTGAAATGCTCCAATACATGTAAATAAGTATATACACAATTGTGGACTCACCTATCAGGGCTACGAGGTGTCAAGAGGGAAGGGCATAGCCAACTCTCCATCCACATGGCCTCTGACTATGATCAAACATGCACACCACAGCCCAGAGATCACACAAATCCAGACCACATCCCACAACGCCTCAGGTTCAACGCCGTCATAACAGACACAGGAAGAGCTGCAAATCATTTTGAACTGATCCATCAATGGGCATGAGTGTCCACCTCCTGGCTCCCTTTTCCTGAGAAAAGAGGACCTCAGTTTTTATGGTCCCTGCAGAGAGCTCATCTCTGAACCACTTCCTCACACAGATCAAAGGTTAACAGTGCAGAAGCATCGCGGAGGATTTATCCATGCCTGAGACACTACTGCTGGAAAAATTAACATTTGACCTCAGTCCCTGAGCTACCTGCCGTGGGATTTTTCTGAAGCAGCTCCGCTTAGATCACATTTCCTTGGGCATCCAGACTACAGTAGGGTCTTGTTTTATAGTCTGAAAGAACATCCTCTTGTTATTAAGGTAAGAAAGGTACATACGTGGTATATTATGGCTATAAGAATGATACTTTTCAAATATAAGAGTTTGAAGGTACAGACGAGCTCCAAATGATTTGTTAAGCTGAGATGTTTTGAAAACGATGCTCCCAGTTTGAGAATTCCATACATCACAACAAGATCAGTCCGGGGCTGTGATTCCCAAAACTGTGTAGTGCTACAATCATCGTCTCTCTTCAAAGAGAAAGAATTTAATAAGTGGATCTCGCTGCCATATAATGATGATTGTAGTGCTACAAAAGGTTTCGGGAAATGCAGCCCAGATTCTGTCAAGTGACTTACATCATAACTTTCTCATATCTTGGGAAACAGAACAAAAACCCTCAGACAGAACAGGCCTCTCAGCTAAGTTTCTGATATCTCAAGATTGTACATTCACAGATGTTGCTACATTTAATGACACAAATTAATCAGAGTTCCCAGCATTTATAATTGCCAATAAAACAGCACCTACGTAGTAAGAAATCGCAGTGTCTTAGAAATCAAAACTTCTTGGTCTTCTGTTATATTTAAGGGTCCCACAGTAAGGATCACAATGAATTGTAATCGTAACAGGGTGTTTTTATTAGGGAGTCTATGAGAAGTGGCAGAGACACATGACACCTCGGAAAGCCTTTGAAGTGACTTGTGATGGGTGAGGGGGTGATGTTGCGTTACCGGCTGACACGGCAACGGGACGGGCTGCTGGCATCTCCTTGTATAGCTTGGGATGCGGATGTGAGTGGAGGTCGCTAAGCGCGAGTATGTGTCTAGGGTGACACTTTAGGTGTGATTGGAGGAAGTGGCCATCAAGGATTTCTTGGTGGGGGGTTGGAGGTGTGATGGTGTCAAGACATGAATGGGTGCAGGGACCCGGCGAGTGCTTGAGAAAACATGAATGACAAAAGGGCGTTAAAGAGGCAATGCTTTTGACAAGTCAGACCCAGTGTCTCTGCCCAAATTTGCTCCTTTCTCTCTGATTCCTCAATGAAATGTAATGATCGACAGGTAAAACAGCACATGATATAGCACTTTAGGTACCGTACTTTCGACAAAAATGCTGTTTCTGGAGTCAGAAAGGGTCATTCCATTGGTTCATCTCTATAAGTAAACCATCGCAGGGCACACTCACACACCATTCACTCACACATGCACTCCTATGGGTAATTTTAGCAAGTCCAATTAGCCTCAGCATGTTTTTGGAATGTGGGGGGAAACCGGAGTACCCGGAGGAAACCCCACGACGACATGGGGAGAACATGCAAACTCCGCACACATGTGACCCAGGCGGAGACTCGAACCCGGGTCCCAGCAGTGTGAGATAATAGTGCTAACCACGGCACCACCATGTCGCCCCACTTAGATGTTCAAGAAAGCAATTTTATGGTATGAGTCATGGGGGTCTGTGCCCCAGTACTGCTTTATGTCTAGCAAAGCCCCTGATATGCTTTTACCATTATGTGACAGCACTGATAAGAGGTCATGTGATTTGTGTCATATGACTCATTTACATCACATATTAAATTCCATTTTCAGACTGTGTGAGTGGTTATAGGGCAGTGTGAAAGTGAAGTAAGCGACATCTCTTTATAATTGTACTTCTTTAAATTTAAACAGCTTCAAATAAGTCATTTCAGGAAGTACCCTGATGGCTTTGTGGGTTACGACTCTAAGCTTGTGATTAGGATGTTGCTGGTTCAAATCCCTTAGCCAGCACAGTGATCATATTGCCGTTGAACAAAGCATTTAAACCCAAATACTCCAAGGGCTCTGGCTGACGCTGCTCTCTGATCCTCACTTGTATGTGACTTTGGACAGAAGTGTCTGTTAAACAAATTATTATAACCAACCTGTTCGTGCGGCACTGACACGTTTCTCTTAAAAGGTAACTATTATTCAGAGATATTTACATCATACCAATGCTATTTTTTTTTTTTTTGGATGAACCCAAGTTTTTCACATGATGGATGCATGTTCAAGAATGAATTTGTGATTAGATACTTATTGAATGAATTCTTCTCCTTGGGTGAAGACAAGTTCCAACATGTCTGCAAGATACATCTGTCTTTCGGCCACTGGTCCCCACTGGCCATCCCCCACCTTTCTGCATCCGAATCCTTATTAGCATTTGTAAAGAGGGGGATGACATTTGCTTTGTTCTAGTCTAAACTAGGAAGCAACCATTTGCCCCCAGTTTTGGTGCCTGTCTGTGTTGCAGTTCAGGTGCTTCCTCGAGTCTCTGAATCAACAGTGGAGGCTCCACGTTCAGTTACCATACCTCCAGGTTTCCCCGGACACGTCCTCTTTTTGGGCCCCCGTCCGGGCGTCGGGGCAGTTTGTTCAGGTTTGGCGCTGCAACCCGTATGACCCAGTGTTGCAAGTTACTGCAGAGTACCAAGCTAAGGAAAAGGCACAAATTTTCCATATACAGCAGCCACTCAGTATCAGTATCATCGCACAGCGCTTGAAAAGCTCGTGCACATGTTCAATTTAAAAATTAAAGGATATGCACACCCTTATGTGTCACGCCACACATGAATGACATCAGCTTCCGGAAACCATTGGCACTTTCACACTTTATTTTTGTATTTGAATCGCGTTGTTTGCTTGAAGTTTAGCAGACTTCAGCTGACCATTTTGTAACTTTTAAAAATACAATTTTTCTTTGTTTTTTTATGATAAATTGCTCTTACTTTCCAGTTATAGCTGTTTAGCTGTTTGCATTACAAAGGCGGAAGCCATTTATATTTCTTTTATATTTGGGACATTTTGTGAGTGACAGACCATCCTTTTTTGTCTCACCAAATATGGGAACTCTAACTCCACATAATGCAGTCAAAAAAGGACACTTAGCTGAGATTACTGCTGACCACGTCTTTAATTATACTTTTGCTGAAAGGTACGTATCTTACAATGTAGCCCATTTGCTGAATGTTTTAACAAACCCATTTTGGTAAAACAGCTCCAAAACTAGGTTGCAAGCAAAATGGTTCTGTGAAGGATGTTGGGGAAAAGTATTACATGGATAATAAGATAGTAGGGCAGAATATAAAAGGATGAGTTGGGATGATCTTAAAAACAAGCACACCGGCCCTTTAAGGAGCCGGGAATCACTCAGGTAAATAATGAATGGGCTTTGATTTCACTGACTAGACCCACAGTCCAGGTCTGTAGCGTGGGGCTGAGAAGCCACCCACAGGCACCGCAGAGGTGTTGTTGGTTCTGACAGCATCAGGACATAAGGAAATAGCAGCACCATCGAATGTTAATTGGTCACCTCCCTCTGTGCTGTTTCTGTGCTCTCCTGCTGCGACTTGACAAAGAGCCACATGTTAGGAAAAAGCCACCCTCTACCGGAGAGAGCCCAGATGTTTGTTGTTACGCCACTGCGATGTTTGCTAGCACTGCAGAAGTATCAGCCGGGAGCTGGTGTACCGTGTTTGATAGTCTCAGTCATCGACCTGCTCCCCCGAACCCTCTGCCCTGTCCCAGTCTCAGTCATCGACCTGCTCCCCCGAACCCTCTGCTCTGTCCCAGTCTCAGTCATCGACCTGCTCCCCCGAACCCTCTGCTCTGTCCCAGTCCCAGTCATCGACCTGCTCCCCCGAACCCTCTGCTCTGTCCCAGTCTCAGTCATCGATCTGCTCCCCTGAACCCTCTGCCCTGTCCCAGGCCATTGGAGAAAGCATGTCATTTTTGCCCATGATAGCTGCTGCTGAGGATTTATTTGTGCCTACACAGGGGTACGAGGCACAACTGGTCACTTGCTCCAACCCAACACAATGAAAGAGGAAAGAACCACAAATCCTGTTTATTTCATTATGTGACACAATCAACATACTTCCTCATATTAAAATAGTACATAAAGGAGAATGAGCTGTTATATAAGGCCTGTTGTAGTTTTGTCAATATTTAAAGACTTTACAGAACCTGAAACACTGACTCGAAAAACATAAACAATATTTCAAACAGTTTTGATATATTGAGCTTGTAAGCAGCCAACTGTTCCTTGTAAACAAATTCTATGTAGCATAAAAGTTCTTTGTGTGTTTCAGAGTGGGTGTGTTTGTCACACAGCCACGCAGCCAACAATAGCCTCTGTCAGGCTGGCGTGGGGTCACGCAATTAAATTGCACTTTGACAGGTTTATTTGCATGGGAAGAGTCCCGGGACCCTGACAAAAACAGATGATAAGAAGTCACATTATGGCATCAGCGTCCCCTCCGCACCCAGACCAGATCAATATGCAACCAACTCTGCACCCCAAGCCTCAATACAGAGAGGGGCCCATGTCTCCCTAGGGTTGCCTCCTTTTCCTCTCCTCTGTGGAGTGGGCATCAGTCCCCAGATTGTAGATAGAGACTGATAATGCCACGCCAGATGGAACAGTCTGATTCTCAGTCTCCCGGAAGCAGGAACTTAGCTCTAGAAGTATTTACATGACAACGACATTGCAGCCTATTGAATAAGGCACTCATATAAAGATGTGCATAACAGTGGAGAACCTCACAGTGACTATAGCAGATTAAGTAAAAATATATCAAAAAATCATTTAAAAGTGACATACTGTAAATGAGATTAGTACTTACATAGTTATTGAAATCTTCACTGAAGTGGTACTTTTCTCAGCGATCCATCTCTTATGTGTAATACTACAGATCAGTTTTAAAGCACTTAAGATACCCTGACAGAATGAAATGTGTCCTTTGGTGGCCCAACCCACGAAACTGTCTGCTAGTGCTTATTTTTGGTGCGATTCTTTGCATGCACTGCAAAACTAGCAAACTGAGAAATAAAGGAATGAATGCAACCACTGTCGATTTGTCAGTGTGGATAAATGTGAGTAGTATTCAAAAAGCTTCTAGGAGCATAAATTAAGCGCCTGTTTTTGTGTGCTGAGCCCATAATTGCAACGAGGAAAGGCCATAGCCTTTAATAATGGAAAAAGAAAAAGTTTGAAATGAGTCAGTTGTGTACGACAACTCAAACTGAACAATAAAATGAGAAAATGAACTATAACCTACAGAGGTATCAGTCCATTATGAAATAGATTATGCAGTGGATTGTGTTAGCTGGGTTGCTATAATGGAATGTTTGTCTAGTGACTCTGTTAGGATACTGTACTGCCTGTAACACTGGGGTCATTTGATTGGTGATTGGACCTCATCACTGTTGTAAAGTTGAATGAAGTTTCAGAAATCACACTGAATGCGGGTGTTTGCTGCAAACCAGCGTGGTGCCGTGTGACCTGACAGCTCGGTAAATCAGCATAAGACGTCATGTCAGTCTTGTGTGAGGTTGTTCCTGCATGTCCACACATGGCTCTCATTATCGCATCATCGACCCCCACCCAGCCTCAATGCTCCCTTGACGGCCTTCTCCCCCCCACCCCCGCCCCCTCACTCTGGTTCATAGTCCTGGCAAGACATTCCCACCGGTCCCTCCACTAATCCCTGTGCACTGCTGGCAAATGGCCTTGTCTTGTTGTCACATGTAAATATGAAAAATAAATCTATGCCCACAGGGGCAGAAACCAGCAGTCATCTTTTCTCTACCCTGCGGCTCTCACTTTTACTAAGAAAACAAGCTGGGATATTAATAATTGACAGAAAAAGTTTGAATGAGGTCTATGGTATGCAATATTAATATTAATGCTATTAGATGGGTCGAAGAATACAAAAACTATGTACGTTCTTCAGTATTAACCAGTCCAACTTTTTTAGAAATGTCTGTCAATACCATTGGGCTTCCTTGACGTTTCTGCAGTGCAACAATTAGACTTTTGGCTGTGAATTTGGAAAAAATAAGTAGCTATCCTGACCTGCTGATGCAGCACAGGCATTGCATGTCAGCATAAACCTATCAGATCTATGGCTTGACTTGTCTGTTTACTATGCTGGCAAAGAAGTTTAAATTTCATTAAAACAAAATTAACAGCAAAAAAACTACTAGTTTTATTTCTGTTCCTGGCTCGTTTGAATAACATATCCTATAAATCAAAAATAAATTTACTACAATGAACGCGGTTGAAACTGAGACAGCTTTGCAGATGCATTTGCTTTAATCAAAGTCATGCACAGTAAACAAACATGATAATGATCATTAAAAACACTTCGAAATAAAGCCGTAGTTTCACTACGGTAATATGAGACATTAAAGTTAAAGGTGTTTATGGGGGTTTGGAGCCCTGGAAAGCCAGTTGAATTGAGTTTGGCAGTTAAATTGTCATATTTCGCTTTCACTACAGTTGATCGTTCCCCGAACTTTCTCTGGTTGCGCGCCTCACACGTGCGCTTCGTGTACCAAAGGGGGGGGACGACAACAAACTTGTGATGGGTATAATCCATACCCCCCGGCCGGGGGGGCCGCGCCGCCCGCCCCCCCCCCCCCCCCCCCCCCCCC
>JAODJX010000042.1:32642684-32662268 GCA_026776945.1 Isichthys henryi
CGAGCCCCACCCCCAGGCCTGGCTCCAGGGGGGGGCCCCGGTGACCCGCGTCCGGGCAAGGGAAATCGTGAGTCCACAGTGGTCTTCTTCATAGGAGTCTTCTGAGCCGCACTTTGTCTGGTTCCTCACCCAGGACCTGTTTGCCTTGGGTGACCCTACCTGGGGCATAAAGCCCCAGACAGCATAGCTCCTGAGATCACTGGAACACGCAAACCCCTCCACCACGATAAGGTGTCGGCTCCAGGAGAGGAACTATAAACTATCTTTATATAAAGTGAATATCGATCCATGTTCCAAAATATTCACTGGATAGGCAGTAAAGACTGGGTGGTTGGATGGATAAATTCACACGAGGAAAAAAATTATTACCTAAGCCTGCTTCCAACTTCTCCACAACTTTATCTCTGACCTGTCTGGTTCCTTGGTCTTCCTGATGCTGTTTGTTCACTATTGTTCTCTAACAAACCTCTGAGGCCTTTACTGAACAGCTGTATTTATACTGAGAATAAATTACACACAGGTGGACTCTATCTACTAATTAGGTTACTTCTGAAGGCAATTGGTTGTGCTACATTTTATTTAGGAGTATCAGAGTATGGGGGCTGAATACAAATGCACGCCACACTTTTCAGTTTTTTATTTGCAAAAAAAATTGTAAACAATCCCTGAAGTAGGGTTAGGTTATAAAAAAAACATCCCACATCACATGAAGCACTGTTCAGTCCATCATCCGAAAATGGAAAGAGTATGGCACAACTGCAAACCTACCAAGACATGGCCGTCCAAAGAGAGCGCTAAGCAGAGAAGCAGCTAAGAGACCCATCATCACTCTGGAGAAGCTGCAGAGATCCTCAGCTCAGGTGGGAGTATCTGTCCACAGGACAACTATTAGTTGTGTACTCCACAAACCTGGCCTTTATAGAAGAGTGGCATGAAGAAAGACATTTCTGAAAGCCATATAGGGGACACAGCATACATGTAGAAGAATGAGCTCTGGCACTAAACGCAAAACGTTATGTTTGCCATAAAACTAACACTGTACATCACCCTGAACACACCATCCCCACTGGGAAACATGGTGGTGGCAGCATCATGCTGTAGGGATGCTTTTCTTCAGTAGGCCCCGGGAAGCTGATCAGAGCTAATGGGAAGATGGATGGAGCTAAATACAAGGCAATGCTGGAAGAAAACCTTTTAGAGGCTGCAAAAGACTTGAGACTGAGGCAGAGGTTGACCTTCCAGCAGGACAACGACCCTAAACATACAGCCTACATACATAGTTACAATGGAATGGTTTAGTTCAAAGCATATTCATGCGTTAGATTGGCCCATTCAAAGTTCAGACCTAAATCCCATTGAGAATTTGTGGCAAGACTTGAAAATTGCTGTTCACAGACGCTCTACATTCAATCTGACTGAGCTTGAGCTATTTTGCAAAGAAAGATTGGGGAAAAGTTGCAGTCTCTAGATGTGCAAAGCTAGTACAGACATACCCCAAAAGATTTGCAGCTGTAATTGCAACGAAAGGTGGTTCTGCTAAGTATTGACTCAAGGGGGCTGAATACAAATGCACGCCACACTTCAGATTTTCATTTGTAAAAATTTTGAAAACCATTTATGTTTTTCTTTCCACTTCATAATTATGTGCTACTTTGTGTTGGTCTGCAATATAAAATTCCAACAAAATACATTGAAGTTTGTGGTTGTAAGGTGAGAAAATGTGGAAAGGTTCAAAGGGAATGAATACTTTTTCACGACACTGTTTTTATGCCATATAGAGCCAGTTCCAAGGTACTATCCTAAATAATGTAGCTTTTTGTCTTATTTATAGTGCTATTAATATTGGAAAAGGCATGTTGCTAATTGGTTTAATTTATATTTAATTTGTGTAGCTCTCTGGTATAGTGGTTTGTGTCTGTGTCTTGAAGGTTTGGGTTTGAATCCCATGACCAACAGAGTGACTGGAAAAAGCTATATAACCTATTATACAATTAACATACCTGAGTATAATGTAATGAGTTATAATACATAATACATGAGGGCTCAAGTAGGCCGTTTTTTCTGTCTGCAGAAGGTTTCTACTGGAGCATTTGTGGAAGAAGAGGGCTGCTTCTCTCCACAAAACTTTGATATTGACCAACAAGAGCCATTCTTCAGTGATCCCACTCCAATTCCACAGTCTCTGGACAATGAGTTGGAGGACTGGAGTGGAAGCTACCGGCCCTCTGCTATTGAGGCTGCACATGAATTCAGACTGGAAAGCAGTAGTTTTTCAGCACTATCCTCTCGGGTGACAGATGAGGGGGAGGAAACTGAGCCTTCTTGGCTTGATGAAAGGTACTTACAGGATGACTGCCAGACTAGGAAGAGCACAGAAAGCTATGAAGAGGACTTGGACATCTCCACTGAAGGTGCCCTGTTCCAGAACAAGAACTCAAGCTGGAGTCTTCAAAAGGTAGTTTATTTCTTTTCTTTTCTTTCTAATAGAGAAGTTATGAATTTGTTTTACAGAGAGGTAGAATATATGTGAAAGTGTTTGTTTTCATTCCCAAAAATTATCCTGCTATTTTGTACTGGCTAAGCATTTGGAAGATGAATGTATGTCCAGTATTACTTTATTTTTTAAAAATGCATGAAGATCGGCAGACAAGTTTTATTTGTGATCGTTTTCAGCTGAGACAAGAGAATGCACAACTGAGGAAACATGTGAAAGAGCTGATGAGAAGGTCTGAGGCTGATAATCACAGGTACATTGGATTGAAGTATATAATTCATATCGCTATACTCCTGATCATATGGTTGCACTTAACATCTACAGAAGCATATCTTTGACTAGGTGAACTCCAGCTGTTGGTGGACTTAAACGTATTAATTATGTGACTTCCACAGGATTCGCCATGTGATGGATGAGTTGCATAAACGAAGAGTGCAGGAGGAAAAGGAGGCACAGGACTTGGAGACCATGGTGCACTCTGTGGAAAGGAACCTGCAGCAGATGACGGTACAAGCCTTTTCCTTCTCACAAGGACGTATAAATGTGTAGCAATTTCTAAAGTACCATTACGTAATAGATCTAACTAAGCAGGACAGTTTTCTTGGCAATATAGCCAAGCAATGAGTTAAATCAATGAGTATGGGGTTTTGAATATTGGATTGGACTGTTAATTATTGAAAGTTCTCCATGTAAGCAGAGGCATGGAGATAGTGGAACACTACAACTCAATGTAAGAGAAATTCTGTTAATGACATTTTGCCAGAAATGTTGAGTAGGAGGGCTGAACTAGGTTGAATGATAATAGTCATATTGAGTGTTTGACGTGCAGTGTATGCATATGTCAGACTCTGTAAGACTTACCTTATACATCCTGTGCTGGAGTTCTTTGAATTACCTTGTACTGTATTATATGTAAATTTGTGTTGTTAGTCATTGTGAAGTTGTTCCTGCATATTTGGGTCCAGAATTCAGTATTGGTTGGAATTAATGTCTTCTTCCAGTGCTTTAATTGGGATGGAAATTATTGTATCTGTGGTTGATATTAGTTTGTACTGTTTGGAAAGGGTTTCTTTTGGTCAGTTATTTTATTGATAAGGTGGGAATAAACTGTTATTTGATATATTGACTTTAGATAATAATTTAGTTAATGTGAGACTTAAATGGGATTCACTAATTATCGCTTAGTAACTTGGGTTAGAATACTCGTTCACTGAGCTACATCACCCGCTAATGTAAACGATTGGTAGCAAAGCTCTTTTCACGGCAGTTGAGAGAGAGTGTTGCGATATTTCAGCCGAACTTGAGGTTTCAGAGCTTATGAGCCAGTTCGCCTAAAGGCAGTGACTAGTGTGAGCACTCAATGAATGGAGGCTGAAGTTGTATAAAAGGCAAGCATCTATTCCTACCTAACACTATACTAACATAAGACAGACACTTAACATAATCAACAAACACAAAGAAACAGACTAGAACCAAACAGATTGGAACAAGTAATTGCAGTGACCAGATTTAAATGGTTAACCTTAAAAAAGAAATACTGTTCTTCTGCAAACTGCAAGCACAGTTTGTGGAAACACGACCTTAAAGTTATAAAGCAGATTAAACAGAAGAGTTTAGGTTGTTAGAATGAATGGAAGTTGGTTTACTTGGTTGCAGAATGGAGGGGGTCTTGGCAATAGGATGCAGAGGTGATGAGCTGAGGGAACAGTGACACTGAAGAAGGCGAGGCATTTGGAGCAGTTCTTGGAGTGGAGCACCTTTAAATTTCTCTCCTTGTGAAGCTTTAAGGTGAAAGGCTTTGTCTTGGGGTATCAGACCTTCACCGGCAGGCTTCAGGTCTGGCTTCTCTACTGGACTTTGTGGTGTTCTGGCGATTTCTTGATGGTTTTCTGGAGGGCTTCCTCGCACGGGGTGTAACTTTTGATCCATACATTTTCATGATAAACACTGACCAGATTTGAATTCAGGAGTCCATCAGTTTGACACCAAACATGCCATACCTGCCTGGAGGTTCACACCTCCTGCCATCTATATTAATTAATTAACAATTTCTTACATTGTGTATGTTACTGACTCACATCAGTATACAGTATAGGTATTCTGTGTTGCAGATCAACAGATGTTGCCACTTTGGGTAAGTTGTACAGACATTACACTGCATATTCACATCGAAACAGCTACATCTTAAGCCTAGAAAGACATGGCCATTAGTTTGTTGTAATCCCAATTTCAATTAAACATCTGGAAATGACATACTATGGTTGCTGTTACTTATTCCAATGATCTGCTCTCCAGGATTTATAATACACACATTAATTCAGTCTTTTAATGCAGAATAGGAAAGAGGAAAAAGAAGTGCTGATGGACCACAAAATCGGATACGGGGGCCAACTTAGGAATGTAAAAGTGGGGGGGGGTATGAGACAAAGAAAGAAAAGACTCTAATAGTTAGGAGACCTACTGCGATACTTGGTATTGGAAGGATGGACAAACACAGACTTTAATCGCTATATGGTCAAATGAACAGATCCAGCGGGATTTAGATGGCACGACTCGAAATAAAAAAGTATTTGCCGTAATAGCAAGACGCTTGAAAGAAATGGGGCACACGTGAAACACCGAACAATGCCGCTTGAAAATAAAAAAAGCTTAAGCAAGACTACAGTAAAGTGAAGGATCATAATAACATGGTTAAATTCAGTGAAAGAAATACCACACCGCACTCTATGATGTCAGTCAAGGGTGGTCACTGATGATGTTATTTGGTGCTGGTACCAGTTTGTACGCCAGTGGAAAAACCAACACAAAAGTAGTACCATACTTTTGGCACTCTATGGAAGTACCGGAAGTAGCGAAAGTACGGTACCTAGTGTGGTGGAAAAATGCCCTTACAGTTAACTGTGGAATACTCATATCACTATTTCTAGTATCCTTCCATTGAATATGTAGGAGCTTTCATGTGTATGCATGAGCCATTCACAATTGGCCCCTCCCCCCCCCCCCTTTTATGGTGCTGATAGGGATATATCTGGATCATGTTTCACCATTGCGTTGTTCGTCAAATTTATGCGGATTTGAATACGTGGAAATGCAGGTGAGAGTGGTACTACATGCCCCGATGCAGGTAAAACAAAGAAAGGTGGCATGGGGTAATGTTTTAACTTTAATAATTCTGACAATGGACGTTTTGAAAAGAAGACAAATTATGGATTTAGTCAGCGTTTTTTCATGTTTCTACAGATTTCAGCAAGATATAAAATGAAATAGATGCGAAAAATATGCTGCATCGCCGACAATGCATCTCGACCCCAGAGGGTTAACCATTGTCCTTGTAGGGATGCACACATCTTCACGGTAAATTATACTTCTGCACTGAGCCTACACCATGACCTACTCAAGAGGCCTATACCATTGTGAGCATATATACATGAGCGCTGGTGTGTCTCTGTCACTCTGCAGTTACACCCCCAAAATGCTTGTGATCTTTTTATTGTCTTTTGAGCATTTATTGTCTTCCCACCCTGTGGTGTATTCAGCTATTGAATCACGCAACTGAAACAAAAAAATAAACATTTAAGAATGTATCCCTTTATCAAGTTATATTTGTGCTGCCCCAAACTTCCCATAGACAAATGTGGAAAAATGTCGACCCGATACAAAATCACTTTTTATGCAGTATGATAGGTATCCGTAATCACCGTATAATACTGATTAAGTGTACTTGCCTCTTTGATAGAGTATTTTATGTGTTGGTGATATTTTGACCTTTAGTTAACCCTTTGGGGTCAAGTGCGTCATCTGCAACGCAGCGTATTTGTGTATTTCTCGCGTATTTCTTGTGTAATTCATGCCCCAGGCAGTGAAAGTGTGTTCCCTACCCCTAGATCCCAGAGGGTTAAAGTCACTGAGGTAAATTGCGAGTCTGTTTTGTCTCCTATCTCTGCAATGCAATTGTCCAGCAGCTGCAACACTGTGCTTGTGATGGAATGTGAACACCAACAAGGATTATGGAGGCAAACTCGCAAGGTAGATAACAACAGTCTACCATTTAGAATTATTATTTTTAGAACTGCAGGGCAGGATTTATTGAGAATGGCCACGTTGTTACATCAACATTGACTGGTATTTCTGCAAACTGCCAAGTTTGGATTTGTTGCAAAGATCTGCAGAGCAATCAACATGATAGAAAGAAAAGCCAGGAAGTTCCACTGTTGCATTTAGATTGAAGTTGCTGAGCAAAGTTTCTCTGAAGCAGAAGAAAGGGAAAAGTCCATATTCATCTGTATTAAGAACTGCAACTCTTTGATTTTACTTGTGAGGGAACAAACATTGGAGAGGAATGATCCAGGTAGCAGAGATTATAGCCCTTGTTTCCTGAAGCAGTCAAGACCCCCTGTTCCATCTCACCCCTTTATTTGGCTATGAGGATTACTGAAGACAGTAAAGTCATTAAGCTGTCAGAAGATGATTCTATTTTTCCCACTGACTATGTTGTGGTTTGTGTTTAATCTTTAGAAGAGCATCCTTGTCATAATATGCAAGTAAATACAAAAGATGTATAAAATAAATGTATATGTATAAAATAAAACCGACAAAACGGGACACACCCAAGTACCACAACTGCTGTCTTGTTGATGCTGGAAGCAGTGGGGAAAAAGTACAAATTACTATTACAAATGACAAACATTTTGAATCCCGTTGAATCCTTGAAAAAGGTTTGTATGTAATATTTTGCTGTAGTGTTTTTAATTATATTGTATCTTTATGTTTTCTAGTTTTGATGAAACTCAGGGAAGTTTTTTAGATGTGTCAAAAGCATTGTCGACCCAAATCAGAATGAGTAAATTAATTGCATTATAAGTTATATAAGAATACAGACATTGTTTTTTTCATGCAGGTTTCCTCAAATTGTACTTTTTTAAATTTGTAGAAATGTGTATGTAAGAATGAAAATATCTTTTTAATGTTTTTTTTGTGTGTTTTGATTTTAATTCTTTTCATCTCCCAGAAACGAGCAATAAAGGCTGAAAATAATGTTTCAAAGCTTACACAGGAGCTCCTCCAGTTACAGGTAGGGTTAAATATTTTTTCAACAACATGAGTTAGGAAGTTCTTGAATCTTGAATGTAAATATTGGTTTGTGAGTGAATGTTTGAAGGGAGGAAAATAGCAAGAAAAATACACTAATAATAACATAGGAAATTCTTTCACTCTTTCATAATAACATAGGAAACACTTTCACAACAATGTCTGACAAGCATTAAACAGTCTGTTTTAAAATTCCCCCTACTTGCATGCTAGACTATGCGCTCATGGGTCTATTTTCTCGTCAGGCGTTCAAGTCTAAAAAGTTGAGTTTCACATACTCTCTCCTCATCAGCACAGTCACACCAACTGCATGTAACAAAAAGGAAAAGGGGTTACTCTCAATTATTGTGGTAACCAGTAAAATGTGGAACATGTTGTTTTTAATTAACATTGTGAACCTAAATAAAATCCACAGAAAACGTTTTATTTTGAAAACTAAAGTATGGTAGTTCCCATTCTTGTGAACATGAGAATTTTTAGAGTGAAAAAAAATGTTACAATAAAATACAGCGTTTGATTTTTGTGTCGGTCAATTGACATTGCCCTAACTTTTTAGTTAAATAAAAATGAATTTTTCTGATTTAATGATTTTAAACAATTTTCTCTAAAAAGGTAACCAAAAATCCCAAGGCAGCAGTGTCCTTTTTAAGCTATGGTGACCAAACCTGCACACAACATTCAACGTGGGGTCTTATCAAGGAATTGTATAATCTTAGCATCACCTCCCTTGACTTAAACTTGCACCTAGAAATGTAACCCAACATCCTATTGGCCTTTTTTATTGCTTCCCCACACTGGCGAGAGTGGGACATGGATGCATCAACATACACACCGAGGTCTTTCTCATAATCAGCTACCTTTCTGTGGAACCCATAAAATATCTGTACTTCTAAAAATATTTCTGCTCCCTGCATGGATTATCTTACATTTATCTATGTTAAATTTCATCTGCTAGGTAACAGCCCAGTTGCTAATTAAATCAAGATCCCATTGTAGCCTCTCTGCAGCTAGTTCAGTATCTGCTACACCACCCACCTTGGTGTCGTCTGCAAATTAACCAGTTTACTGTATGTATTGGTGTCAATTTCATTAATGTAAATTAGGAACAATAGTGGTCCTAAAATTGAACCCTGCGTTACCCCACTATGAATGCAGGCCGACTGTGACATTATGAAGTACCCGCTGCTTCCTGTATGTTATCTAGTCTATGATCGAAGCTGCTATAGTTCCTAGAATCCCTGAAGCTTTGAGCTTAAACAGGAGCCGTTTGTGGGGGACAGCATCAAAGGCCTTCTGGAAAGCTAAGTAGATCACATCGTAGGCCTTTTTGTGATAAATTCCTCTTGCAGCTTCCCCAAAGAACTCAAGTAGATTAGTTAAACAGGATGTACCTCTCCTAAATCCATGTTGGCTATCCCTCAGAATGTTATTTGAATCCAGGTAATCTACCGTTTTCACTTATAACTTATAACTTCCATTACTTTCCTGTCAAACTGGGCAAGTTAAACTGATTGGCCTACAGTTTGCTAGATTACTTCTATCCCCTTTTTTGAATATAGGCATTATACAGTATTAGCATGCTTAAGTTAAAGGTTGGCTAATATCCCTCATCCCTTTAAAAACTATAGGTAAGATTCCATCAGGGCCCTGCGATTTATTTATTTTGAGCTTAGCTAGGCTTTGTACCACATCAGCCTCAGTTATACATATATTGATCATAGACGACGTATTTGTAATAAAAGGTAGTAAGTTACTCATGTTCTCTACTGTGAACACCCATGTAAAATAACACTGCACAACAAAGTTTTTGCTTCTTGAACATTGTTGGGTGTTCCTTATAGATTTTTGGCTGCTGATCACGAAAATCATATCGATTTTTGCCTGTCACGTACCATTTCATCGAAATATTCAGTTTTTTCATGTATTCTTCCTCATATTTGTGTCCAAAAATGTTTATTTCTGTAAGAGACCTATCAATAATGTTTTGTACAGTCTGAGAATGGAATCAGGCCAGATTGGAAACTGCTCTGTGGAAATTTGCAGCCTGGGCATGCCTGGACAGGCCGGAGACACCTAGACACTGCATACACAGATACTGCTCATTGGGTTAAAATAGAACTGATAGTGTGTATGTATTGTTTCAGAATATAGCATTGTCTCAGTAGCAATGTAACAAGTAAGGTAGATGCTATAGACATTTGCAAGACAATTGGTGTCGGTCAATATGTCTCGTCAATGTCTTAACTGCCGCAATACATTCTGCTATATTTGTTGCGAATATGCACTTGCGCCTCACAGATGCTCAATGACTTCTCTTGTGAAGAAAGCATATCATCTGTACTGCTGTAAAATTAGTGATCAAGACAAGTAATGGGTGCCTCACATTTGTTGTGCGACATGTGCTGTCTGTATGAGACCCTACCTCAGAGGCACTTGAAAGACAATGTCATTTCCTGTCCCGATGATATGGCAAGACAGAAAGACCATGCGACAGACTGTTGCTTCTATTTGACTAATGTGTCTGGTTTCTCTGCCAAAAATAAGTAGTCAGTTGAATGCCCTAATCTGCCTTCAGCAATGAGACCTGTGCCACATGACCACAGTCTTCCAATTCCGAAACCACCAGAGGAATGTACCTTAGACGAGCCAGATGAGGAAACTTCAATGCAGGGAACTGGCAGGGACATTGATCTGGACTTTGAACTGTGCTCATCTGGTGATCTGTCAAAAGCAAAGGTTAAATTATTGGATTCGAGACAGTTTGATTGGCGTTTGATGTCACCAGGTACGAATATTTCTGCTGACTACTGTTTAACACTGCAACGTGATGTGCCTGACATTGAATACAAATGAAAATCAAGAGCAAAACACTCCTAATTATGTTGAATTTAATAGCATATGAGAAACATAAACGCGATTAAATGCATTATTGCTGGTGAAGATTTAACTGTCTATTTCTCAGAGTTCCTACGTGTTGCAGCAAAACCAAAATTATATTTGTGCATACCCAATATGTACCCGTCTCAATCAGCAAAAACTTTCCAGTGTTTCAAACTTTGTTGTGCAGTGTTTCAAGCCAAGGAAAACACATTACTATTATACAAAATTTCATTTCCATTTTTCTCAAAAACTATACGTGCTATAAAGAAACTGAAGGCAGATTTGAATCCAGCAGCAAAAACTTCTTTAGGAAGACCACTTTCCATTTCAGAACCAGAAAAAAAAATTTGTTGCCCAGTGTAATCATTAAACTCATGTCAATTTCAATTTCAATTATAAGGCCCTTTCTGTCCTGCTGATTAGTGATTTCAGCTTTTATAGCTCTTTTGGAGTTAAAATATTGGAAGAAACTTTTAATGTCATCCTTAGCTTCCAATGCAATCTTCCATTCTACATTCCTCTTAGCGAGTCTAATGTTTTTAACTCAACCTGTAGATTTACATTCTCCTTAGTTATTTTCCATTTATGGAACAGAGCCATTTTCCTCATGACTTTATTCTTCATTTCCTTAGCAAACCACCTTAGCTGTAGTTTCCTAGATTTAGTTTTGCTGGAAACAGGTATGAAGTCCTCTTGCACTTGCAACAATGAACTTTTAAAAAAATCCCTTACCTCTTCAACCATTTTGCTATTTAAGTCCATTCAGTTTACAGTTTCTAGTTTCAGTCTCATACTATTAAATTTAGCCTTCTTAACATTGAAGGCTGATACCTGGCAGATGAAATTTAACATAGATAAATGTAAGGTAATTTATGCAGGGAGCAGAAGTATAAAGTACAGATATTTTATGAGTTCCACGGAAATAAAAGTAGTGTATTATGAGAAAGACCTCGGTGTGTATGTTGATGTTTCCATGTCCCCCAGCAATAAAAAAAAGGCCAATAGGATGTTGGGTGTCAGGGTTGCGGGTAATTCGGGTGAGCGCACGGGCAGGCAAGCGGGCGGGAAGCAGGCAAGGAGGCCAAAGTCAGGGTAAACGGGGATTTTAATCGGGAAATAATCAGGGGGCGTGGCACACATGAGGATCGAACGAGCTGGGCATGACAGAACACCCCCCCAAAGGCGCGCTCTCCGGGCGCGCCTCAGGGAAGGTGACGGGCGGGACGAGGGATACGGGACCTGGAAAACAAGAACAAAACCATTAACGGGACACAGGGAACAGAACGGACAGACAAAACTGGCACAAGGGAAGGAACCAGGACAGGACCCGACATAGGACAGGGAAGGCAGACAGACAGATCAGGAAAGGGGACACAGAGGGAACAGGCGGGACGAAAGGGCCAGGAGTGAACAGAGGGAACACTGGGGAACGAGGAGCAGAGACAGGAAGAACAAAGGGACGAGGAGCAAACAAAGGAGGAACAACGACAGGAGACCAGGGAGAGAAGGAGGGGGAATAAAGGGGAGCCCGAGGGAGCCACGGTGGGCAACGGGCAGCGGCCGGAGGGGCCGCAGGCGGCCAGGAGGCCGGAGTAGGAGGGGACCTTGGAGGGGCCGAGGGGGCAGGGTGAGGGACAGATGGAGGGGGCACCAGGGAAGGCGAGGCGGGAGCTGAAGGGGGAACCGGTGAAAGCAAGGAGGGAGGGGGAGCCGCAGCAGGCGACGGCGAAGCCATAGCTGGCCTAGGCGACGTCCACCGATGCGCTGGAGTAGGGGGATCCATAGGCGACGGAGGAGCCACAGCGGGGGAACCCGCAGGTGATCGACAAGGAGTCAGAGGCGGGACCGAGGCAGGGTGACGAGGCTTCGGAGGGGGACCCGCAGGCGACAGCCAACCCGGAGACCCAGGACCCGCAGGCGCTTTCCGAGCCCCAGCACAGGCGAGGGAGGGCGAGCCAGGGGGCGTCTATGTCCTCTCCCCTTCTTGGACACAGACATCGGGACCCTCGGCCGGGGTCAAGCGGAGCGGGGCGGAAGAGTCACAAGGAGGGTCCCAAAGGGGTCCCATTCAAGCTCCTCCACCTCCAAGGAGGGAGGAGCGATGGTCAGACTGTCCGGGACCTCCTCGGGGACTGGGGCAGAAGGGACAGGAGCTGGAGGGACTGGAGCGGGGTCAGGGACAGGAGTTACAGGGGTTACAGTCACAGGCGGAGGCGGCGGCTGCTCGGTAGTCGCTGCAGGCGGAGGCGGCGGCTGCTCGGGCGTAGCTGCAGGCGGAGGCGGCGGCTGCTCGGGCGTAGCTGCAGGCGGAGGAGGTGGCTTCGCAGGTGCCGCAGGCGGAGGCTGCTCGGGCTTAGCCGGGACCTCCAGCTCTGGCAGTGCAGCCTCTGCCGACTCGGGACCAGCAGGGGGTGCCGCAGGAACCTTGGGGGGTTCTGTCGAGGGGGACTGCCCTGTCTTCAACAGTAGCAGCCTCCTCAAGGATGCGGCGATCTCGTCCAGCTCCTGCGATGACGAAGCTGGAGAGAATGCTGAGAAGGCTCCCTGGAGCTGCTTTTCCAGTTGGGCAGCTTCCGGAGTCTCGCATGTCTGGTCCTCCATCACCCTCCAGAAGAGACCCTGGAGGGTGAAATACGTCCGAGCTAGGAACGTTGCTGCGGTCGCCTGTGGACAGGGCTCTGGGATTTCAGGAGCAGGCAGATCCGGCACGTCGGCAAGTGCCGCCAGGGTTGGTGCCGTGAAAGCGGGCGTTGCCCCTTTAAAAGCCATGGGAACCTGGGGAATGGTGTCCCAGATGGCTTGAGCCCCCTTATTTGCTAACCACGCTGGTCGGTAAAAATACCGCTCCAAGGTGGCGGCGATGTCAAGAGCGAACCTCACCGGTCTCCGGACCAGGAGGGTTCCTCCTCATACTCGGTCGGGAGCCAAACCTCGGCGAGAGAGCAGGCTCCCAGGCGGATCTCCCTCCTCTCCATCTTTTCTTCTTCGTTAGGTCCGTCTTCTGTCAGGGATGAGGGTCATTCGGGTGAGCGCACGGGCAGGCAAGTGGGCAGGAAGCAGGCAAGGAGGCCAAAATCGGGGTAAACAGGAAACATCGGACGTCAACTAACATCAATGACGGACAAGAAACCAGGGCAAGACATGGACTGAAATATTCAAGACTGGGCAAAAATAATCAGACACAGCTAGGCTAGATCGGGGAAGCACACGTGGATAATCGGGGTGTGGCACACATGAGGATCGGACGAGCCGGGCATGACATTGGGTTAAGTCAAAGGGAGGTAATACTCTGATTATATAATTCCTTGGTAAGACCCCCACCTAGAATATCGTGTGCAGGTTTGGTCACCATACCTTAAGAAGGACATTGCTGCCTTGGAAAAGGTGCAACATAGGGCTACAAGAATGATTCCTGGTCTCAGAGAAATGTCTTATGAGGAGAGGTTAGCTGAGCTGAATCCGTTCCGGCTCGAGCAAAGGAGACTAAGGGGGGGACATGATCCAGGTATATAAGATTCTAACAGGTCTGGATGCTGTTCAGCCAATATTAGTTTAAATACTAGCACTGGTGGCCATAAGTGGAAATTAGCGGGAGAACATTTTAAAATGAATTTGAGGAAGCACTTCTTTACATAGTGTTTAGTTGGGAGTATGGCACTGCTGCTAGTGTAGCACAAACTACAAGATAAGATTTTAACAACTGTAAGCTATTAGTTAAGTTCTCCCCAAATGAGCTTGATGGGCCAAATGGCCTTCTCTTGTTTGTAAATTTCTTATGTTCTTAAAGCCAGTTATTCCAAAAGTCCTGACCTTATTCTAGGTAGTCTCTGGCAAACTTAAGTGTTGCCCAGATGTTTTTTTGACAGCAAGGGTTTTCTCCTTGCACAGCTCCCATGTAAATCAAACTTGTACAGTCTCTTTCTAATGCATGCATCTTGGCATCAACTGTGGCTACAGCTTCCTGTATGACCTATGATGACATTTTAGGATTATTTGAGACTTCTTTAAGGATCTTGCGGTCTGCTCTCAGGCTGAACTTGCTTGGGCAGCCTGATCTGGCCATGCTGACAGTTGTTTTAAATGTTCTTCACTTGTAAATTATTTTCAGACAGTGGAATGGCTGATTCCAAACTCTTTTGAGAGCTTCTTATATCCTTCCCAGACTCATATGCATCTACAGACTTTTTATTTATAGCCATTTATATAATGCATTATGATGTGTTATACATATGTTCATAGATCATGGCATTCATAGACAGTGTTGATCTATATTCTATTTTGTTATACAGTTATGGTGGAACATACTTATAATGATCACGGTTATAGTGATCAACCTCTTATGTGGATCAAAAAGCTTGGGACAGAATAATTCCTGTACAAATACTGTTTAAAAAATTCACTTAGTACTACTCATGTAGTCTGCTTACAGTGTTTATTTTTAGGTCGTTTAATACATGACAACATAGGGTAAAAATTAAAACTACACTCATTCTTTTTTTTATTATTTTACTTTGAAAAGCCTACTTTGCCTTGTGGTAACCCGTCAGTTTCTGGCTAGCTACTCGAGGCTAATGCTGCATGCACAGAAAACATGACAGAATTTTTTTTTCCCCTACGACAAATATAGACTCATCAAAGCTTATGATGAACTGTCAAAAACTGGCCACTGAGATGCAATGGAGAAACTTCAATAAGCTATATTTTACGTACAGTAATGTACTGCATTGAAACGCCAAACAGACTGAGGAATCATGGCAGTGACGAATGAAAATGATGAGAGGTTGACTGACAGTTGTTCTTTATGTTAGTCTTTAAAAGGATCCTGCAACAAACGACAATGACATGAAAGGCATGAATGACAGGGAAACATGGGAAAGTTACACTAAGGACGTTAAGGCATATTCATGGCGGGTAATTACACAATAGCTAAGGCACGCGAGGTTCAGGTAAGAACTGAGTACAACCACAGTTAAGGGTGCAAGCGACAGATACACAGCACAAGAAGTACCTTCAGTAATAAATACAAACAGGGGCTATATACAAGACACAAACATGGCTATATACACAAGCTTGCGAGGCATGCCCAATACAATGCTACAATATTACAGCATATTTGAATTATACATAGTTCAGCAATTTAATTTGTAAAGTACTGTAATTTGAAAAGCATTTTAAAGAGCTGTACTGTATTTTGAAAAAGTCAATAAAATTCTGTAAATAGTGACACTGTCTGTTCTATTACCTTATATTCATGTAATAAATATACAAATGTCAGTTAGATGGTAATCTGCCGGATTCAACTATAATTATATGATTGAATCCCGTGAATTTGAGCTATAACATGTATTTCTATATGTACAATAAATGTGAAATGCTTAGTTTTGTTATATAATTTCTAAAATGCAGTATTGTGTTGACCAGCTGCTTGATTTAATACAGCCTTGCAGAGCGTTTAGAAAAAAATGCAATTAAAATCATTTTTGTCAGTGGCAGAATGCATGTTAGAATCATTTACATGCAACATGCCCACACTTTGGTATTTTTATCAAAATTATGATTGGAGAAAAATGCATCAAATGGAGTGCAGTAAATGTAAAATAAGTTCAGGCACTTTTTTTGCAGAGAACTGGTAGTCAGACATTCCAGAACTGTACAGCTATGTCAGCTTATCATTTATCTAACTGTATTTTCATAATATTCTATAAGACTAGTTATAGCAGCAGCAATTTGTTTAAGCTTTGCTAGCCCTATACATTGTTGTTTGTTGTTATGTAAAACACTGTTACTACCATATAATGATAAAACTAGTTTTATTGTTATGAGGGGAAAACCCAGCTTGCCTTGCCCCTTTTTGGCCAGGATCTGCCTTGTTTTTGCTTGGCATGACAATGGGGGGAAATGGCAAGATAGAGATAATTATAAAGTTGTGTGAAAATAGGGTAAATGTGTTCTGAATTATAGATTTTAATACTTGTTTTGCTGTTTTAAGACCATAAAGCTCTAGAAGTAAGTTAAAGTCAAAATAGTTTCATTTTGCAGGGTCAACTAGAAGGATTCCGATGTGAAAATGAGAGGCTTCGAGCCAAAGAGACTGTTGCCTTGAAAACTATAAAGCAAAAATCCATGTTAGCTTCAGAGTATCTCAACAAAGCTGCCAGCAATGCAGAAAATTCCATCAAGTGAGTACCTGTTGGTCCATGAGTACCTTGTTTTTTCCATTTATATTTTTTCTGCTGATTCTGTTATTATTTAAATTTCTATATCTGATCATAAACCTGTAAATGTGGAAATATTAGTAAGTTCAAGCCCCTTACATCAGCTGTTGTGTTTGGTATTCTTCCTCAGGCAGTTGCTGAATGGAGCCGATACTCTTTATCTGGTCTCTCAGATGCTGGGCTCAATTGACAAGATTTCTGATTTCCATGCTGACGACCACTAATGGTAACTGAACAGCTATTGAAAAAGGGCTGTTTTGTTGTTGTAGCTAAAAATATAAAAATAAATATTATTATAATAATATTTTATTATCATTATGTCACTCATCATTGTATTCCTTGGACAGGTGATACATATGGTTTTGGAACTGGTTCATCACTACAGACACTTTATTGTTAACATGAGAACTCAAAAACTGTTTAACAAATCATTTTTTGAACTTTGCAAATACATTGTCTGAGTGAAGATCTGTAAGTGACCAAAATTGTACCAAAATTAAAGCAGCACCATAAAGTGATAAACTGGCAACTTCAGACACTTGATCCTGTTACTGTGATAACTAAAAACAAAATTCAACAGATTTTTAAACCGTTGCAAGCAGTGTTTGGGGGAAGATATGGACCTTTTCAGATTTTGAAAGAAATTGCACCAAAACCTGAAACCTCACCAATTAGTGGCAGCAAAGTGAAGGTTAACTGCAGAAGAAGCTTGATCTTGTGAATAAGATAACTCTCTTTCATTTGATTACTCTACGAATTACTAGGTGTTCAGGTACCTGCGCCACACTACCCCCTGCAAGTGCCTGTTACTCTGTATATTGTATTTGATCTTTGATGGATCTTAATACCACTTCACAAAAAAATTGTATGGATGAAAATCTACACCTAATACACAAATCCCCCTATAATTGAAGCAGCAGTACTAGGTGGCAGCAGATGGTGGAAAAGGAGGCTAAAACAGACATCTGCTGCTAAATGTATTTTGTGGATCTTTTTGCAAACTTCCCGGGAATATTCTGTAGGTCAGTGGTTCTCAAACGTGACCGGGTAGCTGGTCTGAAAAATGGATAAGTAGGCAAAAACTCAAATTACCTGGGGGCCACTGGCTATGTGGTGTTCCCCGAACGTGGCCACTTGAGAAATCGCACAACAACCAAAGTGTCTCATGTTTTTCAACTTGAAATTTTTAATTCACCTATTAAAAATTGGCCTCTGATCAATTAAAGGAAGAATGCAAAAGTACAAATTAGAAATGAAATGGTATGAAAATTTTATATTACAATTATAGTGAGAAAAATTATCATGGTTATCAGCATTATCACTGTATTATTAAATTGTATTGAAAATTTTTAAAAAGTACGGATACACAAACTTCAGTCATTTCAGCAAGTTCTGTATTGAAAATCACAAATACAATTAGCAGCACTATTTTTTGTCTGCATAAATATTAAAATAATAGCACAGCCAATACCAATGTAAACATATGGAAACCAAATAATCTCCTAAGACTTCAACTATTTTCTGAACTTCAGACAAATAGAAATAATGCGGTCACATCATTGTTACGATGGAAAACCCATACAGAAGAAGGAAAGAAACTGGTCTAACATACATGGAATTCATTCTTAACAAATGGGCCTTCAACTAGCAAAAAAGTTCCAGCCCCGCTACACCACTGACAATCATTTTTAAAAGAGTAGGTAACACTGAGAGCTTCAGTTTACATTATTAAAAGCTATTACCAAGTTCAAGAGAAAAACCATGACATTTTGCCATTCCTTGTGTAGCGCTCCCTACCCTCTCAGGTCTAACTAAACCCACATTTAACTGTGGTGCACTGGGTTCATAATCTGTATGTGTCTAACTGACCAAAATACAGGATATGTTATAACTGCTTTGTCTCTTTATCAAGTTCCCCTCTATTATATAAGCACCCAAAATTACCCACCAGTAAAACCTCCCCAGAACAAAATTAACACAATGAAACCCCAATACACCTGTAAGCTGTTCTGAATATAAAAGGAAATGCCAGTTATGGGAAAAGAAACGGATTTTTACTTTTAGTTTAAATAGTACATTCTCAGGGCAGGATTCGCAGAGGATTTAACATACCAGAAGCACTGTCGTCAAACTTAAATGTTTTCAGTACAAACCGCTTCCCTAGCATACAAAATTATTTTTACAAACACATTAATCATGATACTTAATATCTCCGGCTGCGCAAAATTAAACCAAACAAAACGGTTCAGAACTCTTATTTAAATTCAATGGATCACACACTTAATATCCAATATTTCTAAATTCAAAGTTCCCACCCTGTTGCAGGCCTGAATCGTTGTTTGCGTGCGTTGAGGCTTCGAAACTAAAACACACTGGCCGCTTTGCCCTCACGAGCACTATAAAATGAAATAAGTAAAATTACCTTATACCACGTCACCAACCAATTTAATTCAGCGATGTCCTCGTGTTGATGTGGTCGTGCTGGTCACAATCCTCTTATTCCACGTCAGTAACAGTGCGATACCATCCAGGCAAATCATGTAGATCAACCCTCCATACAGATCTGATCTGGAACGAGCTCATGCAGTCACTCGTGAGCTCACAGTAACAACGTCGCCTTAGTTTGCGGACAACGAGAACTCCACCTAAAAGTGTTCTTCGGCAGCCAGTATTGTCCATACATGACATAAAGTGCACTTTTCATCCTACATATACTCACGTTACAATTGCAGGATCTCCACCACATTACATCAAGCTTCAACCTCCTGCTTCTCTTTTCCCGGCCCCCAGCTTAACAGTGATAGGGCCAACAGACAGACATCAAACTAAACATCCATCCATCCATCCATCCATCCATCATCTTCCGCTTGGTCCGGGGTCGGGTCGCGGGGGCAGCAGTCTCAGCAG
>JAODJX010000042.1:32690647-32705849 GCA_026776945.1 Isichthys henryi
ATATAATATTACACAGTTCGCAAGTTATATATATATATATATATATATATATATATATATATATATATATGTCAATAATTTATTGTCAGTCACATAACATCAATAAAATGAAAAATAACAATCACGCCAAAATAATGCGACACTTCTTGGAGTGGTAGACAATAACTTTTAGCTATGTTATTGTTATCTGTCTTCATGTGTTACCCTGCCAGGTTTCAACAATGAACTCCCCCACAAGGAATACACCTGCTGTCAGCCTGCATTTGGCTGCGACACGACAGAATGACTGGACTGTTCAGAGATCCCTAGCTTCAGCAGTCACCAGCGGTGGTCGCCCTGTTGCCACTGCGATCTCCGAACCTAACCCAGGGAATGCTGCCTCCACTGCCGCAGTCTCCGCGCCTGACCCAGGATGTAAGTTCCCCGCCACTGCGCAAACGCCCAATTCGGAAGAGGCCGCTGCTGTTCCGCAGGTACTGCTCTGCAGGTGCCAATCTGCTGGCATCTAGCCCTGAGAAGGCTGCTGGTCCATTGGCATTTGGCCCCGAGACAACCACTGCTCCACTGGCGTCTGGCCCCGAGACGACCACTGCTCCATTGGCATCTGGCCCAGAAAAGGCCCCTGTGCTTGCTCTCGGTCTAGGTTGAACTCCACTTGACAATTTTTTCGGTGGTGCACTACAGACCAACAGGAGATTCTTTTAGGCCCAGCTTGCTCCCAGGTGTCTCGTCTGATCCAGTCCAGGCATACATTGCCCTGCCTGTTCTCTTGCGGCCGCCCAGTCTATTCCTGCCTGCTCATTTGTAGCTGCCCAACCTGTTCCTGTCCACTTGCCCACTGCCGCCCAGGAGACTTCTACCTGCTCGCCTGCTTGCTTGTCTGCGACCGTCACAGCTTCTTCGGCCCCCGCATGCACACAAGCCTGGTCACCTAGTCATCTTACCTGCTATTGGCCACCCGGATTATGATCGACGCTCCTTAAGCTCCTGCCAGATTGGCACCTTCTCCCTACAAACCGGTAGCCTGCTTCGGGGCCCTCCTAGAGGAGGCCTTGGGGAGGGGGGTACGGCGAGGACTGGAGAGAAGGAGCCTGCTCCATTACAGGAGTCTACCATGCTGTAGCCGGGCTCCCTCACAGATCCCTCCGCAAGATGGCAGGTGGCCACATCATCGGGATCTTCTGCTGGCCACCACCAACCCTGTTCCTGACAGGCCAACAGCCGACGACTCAGTGACCGGCATGTCGGCAATTCACAACCCGGGGTACTCAGGTCCAGAGCAGGATATTCCCCTGGAGTGTGACCCTCTGGGCATTGCTCAGAGTTCTACATCATGGACCTCTGTTCAGAACTTGAACCACACCGGTGCCCAAAACATTTCTCATTACTGGAGAAAGTTCCGAAGACAGGTAGGCCGAATCTCTGCCTCCTGACAGGGGAGATAGGGACACACCGGTGCTAAATATTAGATTAGGCTAAATATTAGATACCAGTGTATCTAATATTTCTACAGTTAGTTTACTCGCGCAACTGTGTCATGTGGGCCATTCCTGGCTCCTGCCCTGCAGGCCCCCCAAGACCCTCTTGTCCCAGTTCCTGTCCCCGTCTCTGCTGTTGCTCAACAGGTCCCGCCTGGAAGTCCTGGGCGTGCCCCCCCTGCTTAGCAGTTCCTGCAGAACCCACCTCCAAGTTAGCGAAAAACAATACAATATTTTACATTATAGTTGTTTGCATTTTCTTACTTAATATTAAGATACAGTTTACGTTACGTGTTCCACATAAGCTACCTATTAGTATAAGTTACCCGAAAGCACCAGGTGTAGTAGGAAATGATAAATTGGCAAATTTCAGTAGCCATGTATAGGGTTTTTTTGTTTTCTTTTTTCCTGGATGACATCTACAAGGATGATTGAAGAAGGAGATGAATTTATTTACAATATATGATATGAAAAGCTTTGTGAAAACTGACTATCGCCTAGATATCTAAAATACCAGGAGGTAACTGCTGTGCTTAAACCGTATAAAAGGCAAATTGAGAATTTGTGAGTATAAGATGTTGAGTATTACACGTTCTATGACATTGATAAACAACAAGTTACAAGTAGCCTGTTTTGCCAATTCACCATTGTAATTAAAATAAACATAGCCAAATCTAAAATGTATTATATAAATTTCTTTCCGCTAACCATCTGTGTTATTACCAAGGACCTTCAAATGGCGATAACCTCTTACTGCTTTTGATTACCGCTAACTTCAGGAAATAACCTGTTAAAATGCTACTGTAGCAATATTTGATTTAGGATCTTTAAATGAAAATGTTGAACAGTATAAAATGCTAATATGAATTCTTTTACACAGTAAAGGGCTTTATAATACATACTTAAACTATCATTTTGTTTTTGAGTTACTGGGTTCCATATACAGATATTTTATCATTTTAGTGCAACTGCTGTTAGTTGGGCCCAAAATGGCTGAGACGAGTCAACCAGATGCGAAACACCCTCAATTTGATTGTATCGCAAAATGAAATCTAAGCTTAAGATACGCGTTTTTTAAGATCTATCGGCGCGACATCACGGTATCAGGGATTTATGATATCAAAAATGCACCGTTCTTGGTCAGATTGTTATTTTTTTCAGTGTCTGTTTAACTGCAAGCATTATGTAGTAATAGTAGGCCTCGTAGTAGTATTAGTAGTAGTAGTAATAATAATAATAATAATAAAAGCAAAAGATATCAGTTCAGGGATGTTCATGTATATGAGCTCAAGAATGGTTCACAGTTTTCACCGAAATGTAGGCCATGTTTTCATACACCAATATTGATTGTAATGTAGCCTATATGCTCAAGGGCGTAACTTTGGTTTTGATTATTGAGGAAGTTGTAACCTCTCCCCCATCCCCCGTAATTTACGCCCATGTATTGGGGGTCTAATTCGTAATACTTTAATTCAAAGGTTTACTTTAAGAAGTGTATGCCTACTTTATACTCGGTGTTTGTTTTGTGTATTATAATAAGCATTTAATTCCACATTTCAGATGTGAATTATGTACATATGTGTATGTATAACAGGGTCGGTACGTATATTGCATTTTTGTACACCGGGGGTGCGTTTCCCAAAACCATAGCTTGCATGGTTCGAACTATCTAAGTACCACGCAGGTACTTCCCGAAACCATACTTCGAACTACGGAGGTAAAGACATTGCGAATTTACGTAGTACGACGCATCGTTAATCCTAACTTTCCAGATAACTAACGATGTTAGGGCTCGAATTACCATGCGCGTAAATCAAAAAAAAAAAAAAGAAAAGAAAGAAGTGCCGGACCCACAATCGACAAACAATATAGGTCTATAATGAGATATACCTTAACTTCTTCGATTGTTTTGTACTGTCAGTTACTTTACCAGTAACTGATTAACTACCCCAGAGAAAAAATCGACTATTTAGACAATAATATACAATGTCAGTCTTTCGTCAAACCAATTATCAATGATAAAATTGATAAACTACGATAATAAGATTGAGAATTACCCGTTTTCTCTTTATGACAAATCCATATACTTAGGCTTCTTCCCCTCTTCATTCAGAACAATATACTGTCAACAGGAAAATCTGTTTAACCAATAGATGTTAATGTTAGTATTATTCGAAGCATGAACTGAAAGTTTAGAATGTATTGCTGATGAAAATAATAATGCAATAAACTGCATAGTCCAAACAAGCTTATACGCTACAGCGAAGGATGCGATGTTTTGTTCTAAATTGATTGCTAGCCACTGCAATTATAACCCACACATCTAGCACATTAATCGTAGAACGGTTGCCATTTAAGCTAGTGTTCTGTGACAACAATGGGTTAGACTAACATTATTATTATTATTAGGCCTACTACTACTATTACTACTACTACTACTATTAGGCCTATGTTGTCCAGAAAACGACGTAAAAACAAATTCTGATTTCTGGCCATCTCAGTCTATCGGTGACAGCAGGCAAAAGATTTAAATATCGTATGACGTACAATACGAGTGGGTTAATATCACTTGTAAATTTACGAACGAGATTACGAACTACTTCAGTTACGAAGGGTTTCGGGAAACACTAGTTAATTAACAAACGATTATAGGCCTACACGTGACATGACGAAATTAAAATTGCGAAGCTTTCGGGGAACGCACCCTTCGAGCGAAAAGAATTCATAATGAAAGACAAGGAACTCACTGTTGATTTTCAAGGAAGGGGGGGTGCTTCTGTGGATGTCGAAGTGGACGCGCCCCCCATTTCCGACGTCCCTGGAATGCACACACGAACCACTCTAAATGTACCAGTCACAGTACATCAAAACTTTAATTCATGAGGTTGATAACAGGCGACACATCGGGTTCATTTACAAATTTGTCTAATTAATTTTCCCCAAAAAGCACCCTGTAATAGCCTTTAGTAGTCAATACTGAAGCACATAGGATATTCTCTTACGTTTAGACAGTAGCGCAAGCTTTCTCTCGGCTATTGCTCCTCCCGACATCAATGACATGTACACATATTAGTGCACGCAGGTGTTTTATAGAACAAATAAAAATAAAATCGTGATACTACAATCTGGGAAGCGGGTTCCTGCACCCAGTCAGCGAAAATCATATTTACGGTTATATTATTCAATTTGTTAATTTTGTATTTTATTTTTAGGTTGTCCCCAGTTCTGGCTAATGCAATATTTTTTCAGGATTCCTGTAGTTTTATATTTTATAACGCCACTTTCTCTCTTGTGAAAGCAGTTACTGCATGGAGGAAACGAACAATTCTCGAGCCGTAGATGTGAACCAATCAGATGTTCTGACGCATGTTTTGGTCGCAGGTAAGAAGCTTTCCCTTAATCTAAGAGATTGTTCGGGAAAGAGACAAAGGAAAAGAAAAAGTAAGAATTTTATTGTCTTCGTATGACGCTAACAGCTTATCAGGAAACGCACTCATGCATGGTTAAATTGCAGTGACTACTGTGTTGTGGCTACAATTGGTTATTGGTGAAATTATTAGGATAAAAATTTATCTTACGTATTTTAAAAATACATGTTATTTAAAAATTTAAACATTCAGACATGTTGGAATCAGTTTAAGTTCATGAGCAGAATAGTAGCACAACTATAGATATAATTAGTATAGCTTAATACTTAAATGGCAGCTATGCAGTTGCTGTACATTTTGAACGGAAGGGGTTTCGTGTATCCCCGCTTTTCTCGTGCATTAAACGGCTGCATATATCATTTGGTTAATTGCTTGAATTAGGTAGACGTTGATATTTGCTGAAATTGAACTCTGCCAGCTTAGGTATTTAATTGAAACACACTAACCCAAAGGAAATATCAATTAGAGAAACTCCTTAGGCTGGATTTTTCCCAGTAGTTCACTCTTAGCCCCTAAGTCAAACCCCATTTAACTAAAGCAAAATTGGTTAAGTAGACTTAACTGTAGACTTAAAAGAATTTCGTGATATTGCCCTAAAATTTAGTTCAATGATTAACTGTTTTGTAGTTTAACACATACGTTGAAATTTTAGAAAGATGCATTTAATGTTTATACTAATTAGTTGAAATGATAGAACATTTCGCCGAATTTCTGTGATTATAATATGTAAAGTCTTCGAGCATTTTATGTAATGAAATGTTTAGAAATAAAAAATATAAAAACTGAAATTTTGACTCTAAACCGTAAAATACACTATGTCATGATAATCAAAGTTTTTTTTTTCTTTTTAGCCAGATCAAGGGAAAAATGAACCCAAGTCTATATATCTGATTCATTTACAACAGACACCTTTAAGGTATTTTGGGATAGAATTGAAAAATCGCAAAACCCTCTTTTTAGTATAGACCAATCACGCGATTTATTTAATTAAAGCGGTTGTTTCAGGCTTTCATAGTCTGCATCATAATGAAGGGTACGTTCACGTGTTCTGATTTTCATCATCTTAGATATCTTAAACTGCAATAGTATCATCAATAAAAATATTAGCCGGAAACAACTCAGCATCATTCCGATATTTCGAAGCAGTTGTATATTTAATACAGGCTTCTCTTGGCGAATTAGAGATTGTCTCACGAATATGGAGATGTACGCTAACACCATTTACAATTTTAGACAACGCTGAGATTTGAAAGAAAAAAATGAATCAATTTAAACTGCACAGTTTATATGCTAGGTAATATAATATTCGGTGAAATATCCTGAAATCTTAAGAGATCATTTTCCGTGCTATCATTTATGTTGTGTGGAGCGTTAATTCAGAAGCTTCATACACATGACCAAATTATAGAAATAGGCTGTTTACCTGATGCCATTTAATATTTGAAGCAGTATGCTAAAGTAAAATTTGTTACTTATTCGATAAAAGTTTAAATTGGTTTTAAAAAATTGTCATTTAGTGTGAGAAGCAGGATATGCGTCGAACGGTTTGAGTTGGGCCTCTTTTACAAGCCACGGATGTTTTTTTACAATCAAGCATGCATGCTATATTAGGCCTATGTAATATGTCACTGGGAAGCCGCATGTCACCTTACATCAAAGCAGTGTCAAATAACTTTTAAATAAAGATAAAAGTAATGAACAAAAGTTTTTTTCTGTGGAGCCTTTCCCGGCTGGTAATATATCAAATGTTACTTAAGGACAAATAATGACCATTGCATGCTGTATATTAAGCACATTATTCCATGTTTGTTCAAATATGATAATTCAGTAAAGCTGAAGCATGTTGTATGTTAGGAATCAGAATAAAGTACTTTCCTGCAAAATAGTCATTTCAGTTGCCTGTTAACTGACACATATTTGAAGTCTTCAGTTAAAAAAATCTTGTGCCATGGTCTAAACAAGAGAATGGCAATACAACACTTTCACTGCTTACATCATGCACTTAAGGTGTAAAATATCAAAAATACCAAAATAATAAGGGTGCAACAACAATTAATGCATTAGAATAAAACTTTCATATGTTATTGCAAGTTGTTGAAGCTAGTGTTCATGCAGTGATCGAAGACAGAAGCAAGTATTGATTGATATTGATAACTTTCATATATATTCATATACATTAAGTACAATTTAACCGGAGTACTAGGCTCATTGGTTGAAGTACAATTAAAATCACTCACCAGACTTGGAGAATATTACATAAATGCATGTGTTTACTTGCAGTGGTGTTGTGATGCCTGTATTTTGCTGTACTTCACTTTTACCCTTCCATGTTAATCGAGATGGGAATAATTCTAAGGTACAGAAACATCATAAGTAGTACAACTGATACAACTCAAATTGTGTTCCGGAGTTCCGGGTCGCCTCCAATATTACTTTATCTTGGCACGGGTTTGATGAGTTACCGTATTATCATTGCAAATAATTGGTTCCCATAGTTTCAACAAGTGTTATCATTCACTATATATAGCGCAGGCTCGTTTGCCACGAAAGTGTTTCACTTGCCATTTGTTCATTAATTCCTGAAATTAAACACAGCGACGAATGATTTCATGCATATACATATGATGAAATACATCAGGATACAAGGGCCGCTTACTTGATGAACTTCGTTACTGGTATTCGACTGAGGATTATATGAATATATTCCTCAACAGTTGTAATTATAACCACAAAATTTATGGATTTATTTGCACGCCGCCAGAAAATTGGTCTTATAATTAAGCGTTGACTTTTGTGACTTCTACGGGAGAAAAGTAAATGAGATAGCAGATATCCTGTACAGTGCTTATTTTTTTTGGGGTCATGCAAGCAGACAATGTATAGCGTAACGGTACGCGTACGCGACTTAAATTGCAACTGCATGAAAAGTGCGATTCTTCGAAAGCGTGTATTTATCAGCGAAGGGAGCCTACATATCAAGTAAAGAGGTAAGATGTGAATTTCTCATTTAAAAAGAGCATAAACGACCAAAATATGCCTAAATATACCTGAGTCAGTTTAATGGTATTACATGGCACATCGCGCTTCTTTGAACTTCAGGTAAAGGAACATTAATCCATGATATTTTAACAGGCTACAACACGTGGTGTAAAGATTGTATGTATCCTTTTATAGCATTTGTCTTTTGGTAGCATGCATGTAGCAAGAATTTGGCGTGCTCACCCTCATGTTTTCTGTGCACATTGGGAATTTATTGTATTGTTGCTTCAAAAACTAATAAAAAGTTCCAATAAAAATCAGACATAGATATCACAGAGCGCGTTCTTAGAGAGGTAGGCCTATAACCCCTTGCGTCTAACCAATCGCATGGCGAGCCAAGACATTTTCCCTGTGTTCATGTGCCAGCAAAAGCCTTATGACAAAGGTATTCACTCTTAATAAAACTGCACCCAGATTGCCAGCGATACTGACACTGCAAATATAGCCTAACCTGAAGCACAAAAATAAGATATACATACCTCCAGTGATCAAGTGATTTTGATACACAAGCCTATTTTAATTATGAAACTATATATCCCCGTCTGTTCGACGAGTAACATGTAAATACGGCATTTACTTCTATCTGGACCATTCAGCTTCAAAGAATGAATACTCTTTCGGTGTTAAGTGAAGATTGGACGGCGATAGTATTAATGCAAAAATGCATAAATCCATTGTTTTATTTACAGTGAACAATGGACAATGAACATATTACTAGTTGCATACATACATTATATTTAAAAAGAAAAATTCTGTTGTTTGAAACTATTCATCGCTGAACTGTAGTCAAAGTTTTCCTTTGCATCATGTGCGCTTGGCATAATTCATCATAGAACGAGCAAACCATCCTTCTTGGAACCGCGAGCATATTTTGAAGGAACGGCGTGGTTTGTAGTCTTGTAGACAACGGTATTTCCCTCTGATAGAGTGTGATATTCTTATTCGGTTAAATTTTTATGCGTAATCAAGACAACATAACATTTCGGTGTTACTTGTCAAGTAAAGCTTGCCTTACAGTGCGTACAGATGAGGGACGGAAAGAATGGTGGGAATGAGAGCGACAGTAGGGGTGAGATGTAAGAGACAGAGGGGGTGGGATTCTAAAGGAAGTATTGGAACGAATCGTGGCTGTTTGGTAGAACTGGTTGGTGAAATCTACCAAAACTACCCCCACATAATTTCTGCCAGACTTCTACGACTCTTAAGTCTTCCTTGTGTAACCGAAGATAAAGAGTGAGCGACGGAGTGAGTAGGAGAGAGATAGTACAGGAGAGGGAGATAATAAGAGAGAGAGAGAGGTGATGGGGGTTGAAGGCGGAGACGAACCTGCTCTTCTTGGAGATTATTCCTGCTATGGTTAGAACAATCACCAAGGCAAGGCGGACAGAAAAAAATCTAACGGTTCTCAAGAAAAAGAATAAGCAGGCCGTTTTTCTGCAAGAAAGATCAATTCATTTTGGCTATATATATTTTGATTGGGCGCCTGGCAACCTGGAAGTGCATTTGGAACAAAAACAAATACGCGGATCTGCTGTCGTGCAAGCATTTGGCTGAGCATTTGGAATGTGGTATAAACTTCACAAAAACCGTTAACATTTCTTCTGGAAATCAGGACAACTACATTTTTCCACCAGGAACTAACTGCAATATAAGACTCATCTTTTACTACGAGGTAAAACGATCTCAGCGTGCAGTCTATTTTACGTCATCGCAATGGTTGATTCGCTTTGGTCATTCTTGTACCTATCTCTGCATTCGAAGGCCTACGTGTACTGAAGTCTTAAACGAGGTTCATTTTAAATAAAGCTTTACATATTCCGAAATTACATTTTGTAGTTTAAAATTTCTATGTTGCAGTAATGCCAGAACGTCTTGTGAAATTTAATGATTATTTATTTGGTTTCTTAGTATGTTTGTTGCATGGCATGTTGTGATTTTAGTTCCGTAATATTAGCATAAGCTCTCTGCATACTTTCTTACTCGTATCTGTTTCAGTTTATAAACAATCGATTGTAAATATCATTTTATTATGTAAAGAATATTCCATCCCGTTAGGATAGGACGATTATCACCAAATAAGTAGATATGCTTGTCATTCTTGTTTTTGTTAAAAGTTTGTGAGTAAAACATGCAGATTATCTTTATTAATTATAAATTGTATTAGTTGTAATAGGAGTTTTTTTTGAAAGCATGCCATTGTATTTGCATTTAGAACTATCAATAGATATGCAGTATGCTAGGTATTCATTCTGTTTTATATTATTATTATTATTATTATTATTATTATTATTATTATTACTAATACTATTACTATTACTATTACTACTATTATTCCTAGAAAAACACGAGAACTAGTTAATTAGTTATAAGTGGGTTTTTTTTTTTTTTGCTATTTGCTACATTTAATTTACAATATACCGACTATTTTTTAAATTAAAACGTGCATCCATCATGCAGTACAATTTCCGGTTTCATACTTGCAAATATTAAAAATAATCTGACAAATAAAACAAACAAGATAATTCTTTATTGTATTACATTGTATTTAACAACAAAACATACAAGTTTTGTTGTTGTCCGTTGGAGTATCATGTTCCTAATAAATGCGAGTTGGCTTTAAAAATATTTTTAATCAAAAAACTAAATTAAGAAGTATATCGTTGTTGTGTATGGTAAAGATATATTAATTAAGGTATCTCATATATAGCTTTGCTATACACAGCTGATAATTAATTATTAGTTGTGTATGGCAAACTTGTATATGAGGTACCTTAATTCCCAGTCAGTAGGCTAATCAGTTATTGGATATGTTTAATATTAGTTAAATTTATTAGCGACAGTTTAATGAATTCGAATTTCTCACCCCCCATAAATGTTAATTCATTTGCAGCAAATAGATTGCCGCTTTGAAATACAAAGGTGGGGGGGGGGTTATATCGTTCTCGCCTTTTGCGTTTAAGTAGGTAGTTTCCGTGATTCTGTTTTATGGCATTTATTTTTATATGTTAATATACATATGTGGTATTGGTCATATGCTTCGCTTTAATTTAGCACAATATGTTTTACTTATCGGTGTTATTATCCTTACTGTCATTTTGGCAGCTGGATCCTGCACCGAAGGCTTTGCGGATATGGCAGATGCCGATGAAGCATTTGTGCTCTCCGCTACTCCGAATGAGTCGGAGTCAAAGGGTTTACAGGACGACAATAAACAGGAAAGTCAGCTGGGAACTTCAAGCAAGTCTCCGTCATCCCAGACAACCTACACTCAACAGGTTAGAATTATGTTAAAACATCAAATATATGAATTGACATCGAAAAAAACATCAGAAATATGAACCGAACACTGATCTGAAAGTTTATCTTACTTCAAGATAATTCTAGAATTATATAGTTCTAGAGTATGTAATTATTTAGAAAAATAAATTGAGGTACTTCATTAAATTCTGTAGTAAATCAACAGGTGTGGAAAATACGTTACGTTGGTATCAGACGACCAGTACTGAATACGAAACTCTGTATTTGCCATTTAGCTTTCTGTAGTTACGCTAATCAGCAATCCACCGTTTTTTCAGCTCTCCTTCGCTATAGTTCATACTCTTATGACATGTGCTTAAAGTAGCCTATTTTCTATTCATTTGTTGCTAATACTCTTTATATATTCGATTTAAATAGCATTTTATCACTCATAACAAAGCATTTTAGAATAACCAATTAGAAAGTAGCGGTCATGCGTATGTCACGGCATTATTTCTGTCCTGACCACCGTTGACGAAGACAAGTTTTAGCACGAAGCTACTTAAAGGCTTTAAACTACTTTAGACTTAATTTTTATGATAGGTTGTATAAAAATAGAATAGATGGAACACAGTTCCAATTGTGTTATCCTTCAATACTGACTATATCTGCATTTAACTGCACAAATTAATAGAACATTGCATTGTCTTCCTATTTATGTAATGTATGCAACCGTAATTTGACATATCTGCGGTATCCCCCGACTCCACACACACCCACCCACCCATACGCACACACACACACACACATAATTTAAAAGATTCTTCTGAAACGAAGGATATGCAATTTATCTCGGCTTTCAGACAGTAGTGTTTGACTTCAGTAACATATTTGCTCTCCTAAAAAGAAAGCCGGTTCTTACATCAATGAATGCCCGTTGCTTGGTTTTGGAATCGAACTAAAAACTAACAACGTTATAAACATCTCTAGGAATAAAATCAGCTGGCAGTTTTACTAAATATTTTTTTAAATACAACGTTTAAATACGAATGTTAATTTCGGGTTATGTGTTTGCTCATGTGCTGAAGGCATAGAACCTTACGTTAATGTACATTCTGTTGTTAATAGGGTATGGAAGGTATAAACGTCTACTTACATGAGCGAGAGCTATGGACAAAATTCCACGAAGTTGGAACTGAAATGATCATCACTAAGGCAGGCAGGTAAGATACATCTTTTGCTGCATTTGGACATCTGTATTTGTTTGATATGTATCATACAAATCAAATAGTACAACTTTCATGTAAATCCGTTTCTCCTAACTGAAAGAAAGCAACCATATGGCAAAAGCTCCTTCTTTTAGATTGCTAGCACAAAAAGACTTTTGGGTTTTGTATTTTTCCATCTATCCATATTCAATAAGTACTTGTTCCATCTGAGATCGTGGTTATCCTGCAGCTTATCCCAGGAAGTGCCTGAATGAAGGACAGGATTTTTTTGTATTTTCATGAAATAGCATTTTCAAGATGATAAATAGCATGTTTTTAGCTGAATGTTCCAGGGCTATGCATGGTCTTAATACCAGAGACTGAAGCTATAGTTTTAATGTAACATTCACTCGTTTTTGATCTTTTTCAATCACTCATATATTGAAGTTTAGGAATTTTGTCTATTTCAGATTATTAAACCTTATCATGAAACCTCTTACATGGGCTAAATGATTTTAAATATTATATCTCTATTCTATTCACACTGATGTTTTAATGTAGATTATTTAAAACCATTTTTTTTTTCCTGGTGGAAACATTTTAAACACCCCCCCCCCCCAACATATCCCCCACCACCAGCAACAAATCACCTTTTGCCAAAACAGTATAAGGCCAGTGTTAGTCCATCTGGTCAGTGTTAGTTCAAGAAGGCTAACTAACTGCTAACTTCCCTGACATATATATTTTTTGATGGATGATTGTTATTAAGATTTGAGGGTAACATAAACGCAAAAAATATTAAAAGAATTTGCTGATCATAATTAAAAAAATATTAAAGTAGCCATGCACATAAATAATGCCTTTGAGATGTAAAATAAAATGAATTGTAATAAAAGAAGTATTATTAACAAAATTATAAATACATTTTTTTAAGTATTTTATGAAATATTTTAATTACCAAATGTTCTGTGTAAATAACGATGTATTTAAGCAGTTATTTGTTTATCTCTTTTCCTTTTAAGTCAATATAAGGACACATAAATCTAATGTTTATTTTCATTCCAAAGCATTATAAAATTATGTTAAAATGATATTTATATGTGTTATTGTTATTCATTTGTTGGCATTGTGATGCTTTATTAACTTTTATTTATTAACAAAGCTGTTCTCTAATAACACCTGGAAAAGCAAATTTACACAGCTGTTGTTTTTGAATGGAGATGCAGTTGACCTAAAGTCAGGCTTCCTTATCGTATGTCAGAGCACCGAGAACCAAACCTTATTCAGTCCTCATATTAAATTTCCAGAAGTGTTCTTGATAATATACCTCATGGAGTACATGAATTTTGGAAATTTGCTGTTCAGTTGTTTTTGTTTAATGAATTAAGACAAATTATTACACAGCCATTGAAGCAGACTTGTAAAAAAAAAATGTGGCTTTTACAGTAGTGTACAGGTTCACAGGAACTGGAACCAGGACCAGAAAATATATTTGTTTTGGGCTGCATGTGAAACCTTAAGGTATACTTCTGTAAGTGTGTTATATGCAATGGTTATGATTAAAATACATGGCAAATTACTAAACTTAAGAACTGACTATAAGAAAACCATCTGTCAACCCCCTCGAGCAGTACTAAAAACGTTTCATCATCAGTATTAATCACCAGTATTGCCATCATTAATAGTTCCTTGTACTCATTTCATTTCCAGGCGAATGTTTCCAAGCTACAAAGTGAAAGTCACTGGACTAAATCCAAAAACTAAATATATTCTCTTGATGGATATAGTACCTGCAGATGATCACCGCTACAAATTTGCTGATAACAAATGGTATGTAACAAATGTAATAAAAGTGTTTACTCTGACAGTGATTTGAATGATGGGGCTTATCATTTCTTCTAGAAAAGCCCAATTACTAATTGCAAAGTAGTTTATTAAGTCATGATATTTTAGTTCCATCCTTCCATCTATGCATCCATCCATCCATTTTATATCCAGCTTTTATAGCATTTATCCCATAAGCAGTCACAATGCAAATAAAGATTTTATTCTTGTTGTTACTGTTGTTACCAATAATAGGCATGATATTAATAATTTACAAATTTTACATCTACATTTATATTTTAAATAATTTTTACCCACAGTTGGCTTTTTTCACGATTTTGTAGGTGGATAGGGTTCACTATTTACTCTGAAGAACATTAATTAAATGAACATGTCTGTTATGCTATTTGTGGGAAAGTTCCTTTTTGTCTTCCTTGAACAAGGCAAACTATAGTTGACATGGTGTGTATGTGTGCATTCAGACTAAAAGATAATAATAGAGTGGTAGCTCTAAAATGACTGTTAACATAAGCCCTGTAACACTTAAGGATTAACTCAGAGGATCTCTGCGATGCTTGATTAAATATCTAACACTGTTAATAACATTTTTCATATAATAGATATTAGGGCAGCACAGTGCTCAGCACTGTTGTCTCACACCTCTGGACCCAGACTCAAGTCTCTGCCCTGGCTGTGCGTGAAGTTTACATGATTTATGCATAATGTTTTGGGGTCTTTTCCCAGTTTCCCAGAGTAGTCAGATTGTGAATGGTGTGTGAGTGTAATCTGCAATGGGTTGGTGCCCCATCCTGGGTTATTACCTGCCTTGTGTCTGTAGCCTCCAGGGTAGGTCTGTGTCCCTGTGAACCCTGCACAGGACAAGCAGGTATAGAAAATAGATGATATCCATTCATTTTCCAAACCGCTTATCCTTACTGGGTCGCGGGGGGTCTGGAGCCTATCCCAGAAGCAATGGGCACGAGGCAGG